>JAPMOQ010014289.1:538065-626076 GCA_026543055.1 Argiope trifasciata
TGACTGCAGTATAAAATTTAATGAATGGTTTCCAGAATTTTAGCAAAAAAAAAAAAAAAAAAAAATATATATAAAAATATACAAATAGATAAAATGAATTAAAAATTGAGTAATTAAATTTTCATTGATTAAATTTAGCAATAGTTCTACATTTTCATTTCAACTAGTAGAAGAATTTCCAAGATTAATATCTTAAAAGTTTTATTTGCTAAAATTCTGGAAACCATTCATTAAATTTTATACTGCAGTCATCCTTAATTAAAAAAATTTTCGTTAAGATACAAATTAACTCAAATCGTCATAAATGTGTGAAGAAGGTCTGAAATTAACAATATAAAAATTTAAAAAAAACTCCACAAGTAAAAAATATTCGATTCTGATGAATTTGCTAACAGCTGGCGAGATTACTTATCGATTCCCTACATTTAAACACTTAAACTCTTTATTCAGAGTACTCTGAGCAAATAACTCTTGTCAAGATTTACCAAAAATGTTTATTTAAGAAGAGCGTGCTCATCTGAATTGAATTACAAATTATGTTTTTCAATTTACCGGATTAAAAACTAATTTAAAGCATTTGGTATTGAAATGGAGGATTCCACTCTCTCCATACTTGAAAATCAATAGGCATTTACGCTTTTTCGAAGTGAAGTGAAGGAATGAGTGGGATGAATTGAAGTGAAAAAAAGCCTCCACTATTTTGGAGAGCTGGCTCGATATTTTCTTCGATATGAGAGTATGAGTTTTACTTCGAATTCGATATTTTCTTCGTTTCGCCATTGACGAAGAAATAAGAATAACTAAATTTTTGTTGAATACAAGCTTCTGCGGTGAGTTCAATTTATCGTTCTGCTATGGAAAAAGCCAATATTCAATTCCGAGTGAATTCGAGTGAATTTTGGTTCTCTCTCTTTTTTTTTCCAAACAACGTAAGTATTGGAAGTGTATTTGAAACCAAATAATTTGATTTTGAATATTATTGTGAACTGTTACTACAGATTACAATGATGTCCATAAATATTTATGTTCGAAATTGTTTTTTGTTGATAGAAAAAATACATGGGAATTATTTAAATAATTCCCACGTATTTTTTCTATATTTAAAGCTATTTAAATAATATACTAAAAAGTTTTTTTTAGTCTAAAACACTGCTTTTCTTTTTGAATTCATTTTCTAATAATGTCAATGTTTCTCCAAGAAATTCGTATTTTAGCATAAAAAAACATTTGCTTAAAAATATATTAATCATAGAGATTTTACAGCATTAAATTTACTTTATACACTATCATGTTTAATTTAATGGAGAAGTTATGCAGAAATTAGATATATATATAAAAACTCCAACTGAGTTATTTAATTCGACGGTTCCTTGATACTTATTAGAACTTGTTATTATAAATTACCGAGGATCTTAATATTAATTATTAGTAGGAATGTAAGGCATAGTCATATCTTCTTTTAACGCCAAAATACTAAACTCAACCAACCAAGCATTGGTAATAACGTGATATTCGTACTATAGTAAAAAGTATTATTTTGCAAGATAATAATAAATAGTCTTAACTTTTTAAACTGAATTTTCACCCCATAATCCTTGATTTTTTTTAAAATTCCTTTTATTGAAAAAAACTGCACGGATTGGCTGATTACTAGATTTTTTTGTCAGTCACAATGAAATCTGCATTTTGACGCTTTATATTAACTTTTTGAAACTAATTTTGGAGTCCAATTCCTCCTTCACTTTGCATACTGAAATTTATAGATCTAGAATTCTGGGCTAATTCAATTAATTAAATAATCACCAAGTTAAATGAGCTGCATCGTCTTGCTGTATCAAAAATTTAATTAAGTACTATCGAAACATTAAAAAATGAGTATGAATCAGTCTATTGTAAATAGGTTACGAAGCTGTCTGACCTTGTTCCACTTAGTTGGGGTTTTATTATTTTCATTCAACAAATAATAACTTCCTTATTGGATGTTAACTCATATCCTGTTAGATGAAATTATAATTTGTGAAATAACTTCTTTTCTTCTCGTACTTCTAACTGATGATACAGTTTTTGGATTTTGAATCCGTTTAAAATATTTCTAATCCTTCAATAAAATTTTTGATCTTGCAAAGCCTGTTTCCATATGGATTTATTAAATAGCATCTAAACTAAAAAATCACTTTCTATTTCTTTCAAATTTACTGCACTACATAATTTTGTAAGACTCACTTTTAAACAAGTGAATATCTAAAATATTTAAGTTAAATAATATGTTAAATACTTGAACTAAATTTTTTAAATTTTATTTTTTATGGGATTTTTAAAAAAAATTCTTGATGTGAATTTTTTAAATTTTATTTTTTTAATACTTGATGTGAATTTTTTAATTTTATTTTTTTAAATACTTGATGTGATTTTATTTTAATAAAATAAAAACTTTTATAGGTTGATATACATACTATTTGTAAACTGCCTGTTGGAGGAAAAAATCAAGCTGATTTATCTACAAAATTTATGTTACAAACAATTAGGCTACATTTAACATTATTAAATTATTTCCTGAGTAATAAAGGCTAACCGAGATGGAATTATTAAAAAATGTTATTTAGATTTTTAAAATTAAAAATTAATTGAAAATTTTATGATTTCTATGATAAACTCTGAGAATTCTATCTCACTAAAATTCTTTTTTTGCAGCAATTTAAAATTTCAAAAAAGGTTTTCAGTAACTTTAAACCTATTTTAGCCCTAGTTTGACATATAATTCTAATAAATTTTTAAAAATATACTTAAGTGCATTTTTCATTGTTTAATTAATAATTTTAATCATACATGCAAACACAGTGGTACTTTTTTGGGGGAGATCAGAGGTTCTCTCTGTTTTATAATTAAGACGAATAAAAAAATGTATCATTCTAAAATATTTCATATAATATTCATATTCATTCTAAGATCTTTCATATAATATAGATTCGAATCTAATTACTTTTTATGAGAGTTGAGACAAATAGTTAAACTATTTCTTTATAAAGTACTGTAAATATTATCTGACTGCAATGATATAGCTTTATAAAGTTTGCTCAAATTTTTTGTGTTTAAAATACAAACTAAAACTAACCTTTCATAATGTCAACATTTTTCTGTATGGAACTGAAGAAATGTTGAGATCTGAGATTTTATAAATGGAACTAAATCAGCGATGAAATTATAAAAAAATAATAGAAATATATTTTAACTAAATAAATACATAGAGCGTTCCATTGTATTTTTTATAATGTTAGTGATATTGATTAATCGAAAATGATGGCAAAATATATAGTTCTTATGAGAAATGCAACGATTTAAATTGGACGACAAATACATTTCCAGTTTACATTTACTGCCCTTGAATTCGTCAAATTAGCAATCATTATTATATGAATTGTTATCTTGCGTATTAAAACGCACAATTTGTGTAAATAATGGTAATGATTCAAATGATAAGCAGCTTCATTATAAGAATAAATAAAAATAAAAAAATAAAGAATATGTGAAAAAAGTAAAGTATCTATAAATTTACTATTTTTGCATTGCCATTATATTAGCTGCCCTTAAATTCGATAAATTTGCAATCATTATTATATAAGTAGCTATCTTGCGTATTAAAATGCACAATTTGGGTTAATAATGGTAATGATTCAAAAAACTTGATAAACAGCTTTATTATAAGAATAAATAAGCAAAAAGCCGGCTTCCTGGCACAGGGGTAGCGTGTCTTCCCCGTGATCTGGGCGTCCCGGGTTCGAGTCCCGGTTCGGGCATGGTTGTTACTCTGTGTTCTGTCTGTGAGGCGTGTGAATGTGCCCCCCTGTAAAAAGGGGCTGTGCAAGCGAATGCGTGTGTCATCTTCATTTGAGCTAATAGTCAGACTTCTTCCCTCTGGGTGCTCAGGGGTCTTTACCCTCAGAAGCTATTGCACCCCCTTTCCGTGGAAACACGGACACATCATCAAATAAGTAAAAAAATAAAAAATATGTTCCCTGTTCTTCAATAAAGAAACTCATTGAAGAATTCCAGATTGGTAGAATTATTGTTTTTGTTGGAATTTTACTGTGCATTAACATAATAACCTGAAACGCCAAAAATGTATGTCAGTAGAAAAGCACGCTTTCATCAAATTATGTTCAATCGCTGTAAATGCCTTTTTTACTTCTTTTTTGTGATTTTTTCATATTTTTTATTCCGAGTCTTTAAGTTCTGTGAACAAAAACTGTAAGTCCTCCATTACGGAAACTAATTCCAACCATCGTTTTTTGGTAATCTTTACTTATGAGGGAAATTACATAAAGAGTTTCAGATTTCCGAAAGGTTAAAAAAAAGTAGATGATCTGTCATTTATCTTAACAGCTCTTCTATCCCAAGATGCGTCTGGAGTTTAAATCAGTTTGAAAGAAACGCATCTTCTTTCATGGTGATGACTTTTTCGATGAACGACTTTCGTTAGTGGAGGGGTGCTAAGAAAGATGAAGCAGTCTGCCTGATAGCCTGCTTTTCTTTCATTACAGAAAGAGGAAAAGGCAATGGGTTAAAATAGGCAACTACATGAAAGATGCGTATAAATTTTGAGAGATTTCAGGTTTTTAGTTCTGCTTTATTCCGATATAGGAGGATGAGAAAGAAAACGCGATTTGTTAAAGATTCGTCTGAAGTCAGTTGGAAGAAAGAGAAAAATCGGAATTATTTTCTACAAAAAAAATAGTCTTAAAGAATAATATTTCTTATATAAGAATAGAATTATCATTGATTTAGGATTAAAGAATAATAGCATTAAGGAATAGTATTTCTTATATCAGGATAGAATTATCCTTGATTTAGGATGATGGAATAGGAAAACTCGATGGAAGATATGGGTTAAAGATTTGTCTGTAGTCAGTTGGAAGAAAGAGAAAAATCAGAATTATGTTGTAGAAAAAAATAGGCGTAAAGAATAATGTAAGAGGATAGAATTATCCTTGATTTAGGAAATTAAAGGAAATATGTAACAAGAGTGTACCTTTTAAAAACACTTCTACCAACCATGGGAAACATTAAAAAGATGCAGCTAAAGAATTACTCAAATATGATACTTTATTTTAAAAATTTGAAAGTAGTGAAAAAGTTTGCAGATATATTTAGCTACATCCATGGTCATTTTGTAATCTATTTGAGGTCTATTTTGGGGATTTCCTCATATTTCAAATCATTGTCAAAACGACAAAATCTTTCTTCCCATACCGCACAAGCAGGAATGAGACAGATTTTAATGGTGTGAATCATCAAGCTAGTGTAAAATGGGGATCTTTTTTAGTAGAATGACATCTTAAATCTGCGACTCATCAATTTTTAAATCCATAACTGCAAATTTACAGAAAATTAGATTAATAATAGCAAATTTACAGAAAATTAGATTAATAATAGCAAATTTACAAAAAGTAAATTTACTTTGTGAATTTGTGTCACATGAGCTGCCTTCATTTACAACAGGATTTATGACATTTTTTGTACCGTAAATAAATCTGCTCTATTTATGAGCGTGGTCACACCTGGAAAAGGAAATTACAAGTAAATATATTTTTTCTTTAAATGAGCTGCTATTTAATATATTAGACTAATCTTTAGGAAACCTGATGGAATTTTTAAATGATAAAAATGAATTAGAAATTGTTTCATTTTTTCTATTTCAAATGGTAACGGAAAAAAAAAAAGATAGACGGATAATTGTTATTTTAGACGGATAATTGTTATTAAATAAACTTTTCTTTCAAATGCTATTTAATGAGTATGTAAAAGAATGCAATCAGAAAAATAATGCAGTTTGAAAGAAAATTAAAAAAAATTGGAATAAAAATATTTATGTAATATTAAATTACTGCAATCAGGAGAATAATGCAGTTTGAAAGAAATTAATTTTGTTAAAAAAATTTAGAATAAAAGAATATTAATATAATATTCTGAATGGTTTCATTTTTTAATAAGAAAAATAAAACTAATCAACTTAGAATTTATTTATTAAGAGAAAGTGATGATAATTCTTCAATAGGATTTCTGTAACGGAGAAACTATTACTTTCATAATTAATTAATTTTATTTAGTTAAGAAGTATTTGTAACAAAAGTTTAAAATACATTTTTCAAAATATGTAATGCGGAAAAATGTATTTTGCTTAGTTTTTACAAATGATTCTGTCTGCAATTATTAATTGGGGTTTTACATCCTTATAGCGTATCAACACTTTAATGGCCTGGTTTGTGTGATGTATGAAATTTGTGTTGGAAAATTATTATAAGAAACTAATTGAATTCAATATGTACATGATTGAACCAGAATCATCCATTTAAATGTTTTCTATTAAAATAATAATAAAGGAATGAATTCAAATTTTTAATAACTGCTTAGAAATTATTAGTTGAGCATGGACTAGCAGCTTGCTACACAATCATGTTTAGATAATTTTTACTGTCATTCAAATCACATATTTTTTTGTCTATATAGTCCAAACAACATTAATGAAAATGATTTTTGAGATAATTCTACAATTTTATAAAACCCCTAATTTTGTCTAAGTATAAAGAATATATTTCAAGATATTAAAATTTAATTCAAATTTTATGAAATTAAATTTTCTTATAAGACCTCTCTAAATTTGTTATCATTTTTCAAAGAGAATTTCACATGTAGTAAAGATTATTAATATTCTCAATACAAAGTTTGTAATGCTGTATCCTTCATGTGAAATTTGATATCGAAGATAAGAAAGAGCCTCAATTCAGTTTGAATCTTTCAAGTACAATATGTTTCATTCTGATATTTTTAAGTGTAAAGAAAGAAACATTGAAAAATATCTCATATTAATCAAAGAAAATATTGGTTAAAATAAATTATTGATAAATATCTTAAAATAAATAACGAATATATTTAAAGAATTGATTTGAGAAAAAAAAATTGAATTTTTCTAACCACCAAATGTTTTCAAACTGCTCAATGAAATAGACGTAGAAATAAAAGATAATGCATTTATATGCCCACAGAATTACAGAGAAAAAGCCAACAAATAAACCAATGATTGAAATAATGCTTCGGTAATTATCTTATTCAATATTTGCTATTTCTTTGAAACTGTCAGTATAATTACAGATATTTTTAGTGTGCCAAGTTGCGATTAATTTTGCAATTATATGATGCAATAAAACGATATGGAAAAAAATTTAAACACGTAATAATCGATAAACTGCACAATCAAACTCTAAAACTATTTAAAACGAAAAATGTTTAATTTTTGGATGTATCAAACTACATCATTCCTTTTATCTATGATCAGAAATTTGTAGAATAATTTTGGAACTCAAAAATGATTTGAATGCTGAAATTTAAAACTGACTCTGGTTTTTGAAAGCTCTCTAATTACTGTCAAACTTTATATATTCAGTAATCATTTTGCCAACAGGGAGAAAATATACGCCTCGATATGTTCATCGTAACGTATGTTGAATTCCAATGACATGAATTACTTTGTGCTCTAGTAGACGAAAGAAATGTCCGCCAAATCGGTTTCTGTCTGTTACTGTCATTGTGGTTTCAAATTCCACTCCAAAAGCAAAGCAAAATAAAATTCGGTTTCAGGAACGGAATAAAAGAGGAAAGAATTTGGCGTCAAAGTGAAATATTGTTTACAGATTTCTTCGCATTAAAACAAGGCAGCTATATTCTCCGGTTTTTGGATGATTGTACAGCGTCACAAAAATAGTTTCGAGGGAAGATGTAGCTTTTATGTTAGGGAACATTTTTGGCGTAATCCCTAAAAAATAGGAAAAATGTCCCTCCCTCTGCCGATGTGGCTTTTATATTCGATTTTGTATTTCGTTTCCCCAGCGGAAATAAATCGCTGTTCAAATTCCTAGTTTCCGGAACAGAAAACGTAATATACATCATAAAATATGTTTCTAAAGATTGGACGTAACCTTTAAAAGCTCTGCAAGAGAATTTCAAATAACTTTCGTCTTTTTTTCCCACAACCGATTCACTTAGATATAGTTATTGGAATGATTGCATCTATGGCATATTGTTCGAAAATTTATTTTTAAAATAATAAATTATAAACAATTTAATTATATTTTAGAAGTTTAATCTAAATAATGAAATTTCAAATGAAAGAAGATATGTTGATAATATTAATAAAACTTTTACTATCGTGTATTCACTTTTTAGCTTTGTATCATATTAAACTTTTAAACTCGTTAAAACTTTTCATATTGCCATCTATTGCTTTTTTATTACATAATTTATTATTTATATTGTCAAATCATTAAAAGTAAATAATCATATGAGAGGCATGATTAATGACTGGATAATTGATATTTATTATATTGCTCTTTAGGAAAGAAAGTAATTAAAAACAAATGTTTAATGGAATAACATTATAAACGCTAATATCCAATAAAAGGAAATAAAAAGTTAATTTTCCTAAAATTTCATTAAGGATCTTGACATATTATGTTCTCTTTTTGTTCATTTCTGTAATAACTGGTATGGAAAATAAAAAAGGTCGAAACTACATTTTGAAATCAACTCGAGTCTCAAATTGCAATCGATTTTACTTTTCAAGCGATGACATTCATATGGAAAATATTTTATAATGTCATTTTTGTTTTGATAAAAATATTAAGCAATGTCTTGATTTTCATTTTTGTTTTCAAGATAATATAGTTTAAATATTTACTGAAACTGAGAATCGTTAGTACATTTATGAAATTTTAAATAAAAAATAATAAATGCTGTTTATGAATTTTATATATAATAAATAATATTGAATTTTTGAAATACTTTAAATACTTTTTTTACACTTCATATGAGATGATATAGCTGTTTCAGTAAAAAGTAACATTATCCTTTTAACCTTTTGTTCAATATCGATGATTATGATTGCATACAGTGCATGGGAAGCAAACTGATATTCAAAAGGTATTGATGATTAAAAGGTTAATCATCAATGCATGTTCTAACAGACTTGTATGTTCTAAACATTGCTCTGTTCTTTATGGTCTCTTATTCATCTGGGAAATACACCTTTTTGGCAGCAATTACCAGTTTTTTATTCATTCTTTCTATTATAAAAAGCACCAACTTAAAAAAAGTCAGAAATTTTTGTTTTATATTCGTAGTATTTTCATGCAATTCGATAATATTATGTAATCTGAAAAAAAAAAGAGAGAAACGATTCCGATATCTTGCATATTTCTAAAAAGCATTCAGATGCTGCCCAACTGAACATAAATAATCCAGAATAAGAATTGTTCTATAAAACAGTCAAAATTGAAATTTAATTCATATTGTTACATTCTTTAATTTCCATTGCTTTGTTATAAAATTCTCAACTATTCTTTAATATTGACTGAAACTGGTAACTCGAACATTAATCACAATTTATTCGTTAAAACTTCTAGATACATTCATTTTTCATGTGTCTCTGGAAACAAGCTTTTGCATTGTTGCATACTGAAATTTCTAGTCGCTGTTTGAGTTTCCATGAGAGATTAATGCATATAAAAAAGAATTCAAAGATTCTATCCAATTTCAAATAACATTCAGTCAATGTTGCCCAATTGAACATAAATAATCCAGAATAAGAATTGTTCTATAAATCAGTCGAAATCGAATTTTTATTCATATCGTTACGTTCTTTAATTTCCATTGTTTTGTTACAAAATTCTCAGCTATTCTTTTAACATTGACTAAAACTGGTAACTCGAACATGAATCACGATTTATTCGTTATAACTTCTAAAAACCTTCTTCATGTGTCTTTCGAAAAGAAGCTTTTGCTGCATACTGAAATTTCTGCTCGCTGTTTGAGTAAGTGATGAATGCATGAGAAAAAGAATTCAAAGATCCTATCCACTTTCAAATAACATTCAGCTGCCGTTAAATGGAGCGCATTTTCTACACAATTCCCTAAATCAGTCCGAACCGCTTGTTTCTCTCCCCTCCATTTGGAATTTACTCGATGGTAGAATAATGCATAAAATCCCCTGCACAGAATTGAGTTTTTCCGGTTGTTAAGAGGTTTTTGTTTTTTACGATTGTAAGTTGAGCTTTTTCAAAATTTTCTCCAAAATGGAATTTATATCCCGAGTCATAAAGTTGACCCGAATTCCACGAAAGCTCCGGTTTTACAAATGAGTGATCCCATCAGGGATTTATTAGGATTTTTGACGAAAATGAATCAATCACGAACTGTATGGAGTAAGAGAGAGGCTGTTGTTGGCCTTTCCTTAGTGGAAAATAACTCATTTGTTGGTAAAGCGTTTTCTTGTTAGGATTGTTTCTTATGGAGACTCATTCTGTTGCTATTGTTATTTAACTGTAATTATTTTATGAAAAGATATATTCATATAATAGAATTTACGTGCAAAAAATATTTTATAAGTTGAATGAATGACGCGAATTCTACGAAAGCTCCAATTTTACAAATGAGTGTTCCCATCAGTGATTTATTAGGAATTTTGAGGAAAATGAATCAATCACGAACTGTATGTAGTAAAAGAGAGGCTATTTGCCTTCCTTGGCGGAAAATAATTCATTTGTTAGAGTAACGTTTTCTTGTTATGATTGTTTCTTATGGAGACTCGTTCTGTTGCTATTCATATAAAAGAGTTTACGTGCAAAAATATGTATCATTTTATAAGTTGTTAAAAAAATCTAAATATTCAAGTATTTGCTGGAAACAATAAGTAAACCTAACAAGTAAACGCTATTTGTTAGTATAGGGTTTTCTTGTTAGGATTGTTTCTTATGGGTACTCGTTATATAGCTATTTTTATTTAATTGTAATAATTTTATGAAAAAATACATTCATATATTAGAATCTACTCGCAAAAATATATCATTTTATACGTTGTTAAAAAATCTAAATATTCAAAAAAGTGTTAAAGCTTAGAGTTAGAATTTATTTTATTAAATTTTTTGAAAAGTATATTAAAATAATTAAATGTTAATATATTAAAATAATTAAAAAAATCACGGGTGTATAAAATGCTAAGTTATTTCATTTCTGTAAAGATATTAATGTAAGAATAATAAATATTTAAATACTTGTTCATGTTTATCCTTTTTTTAGTTTGGTGATCATTTGAATTTTTAAAACGGCATTATTTATCATTCCTGCCCTGAATTACAAATATTTGGAATTGTTTTTGTTTTCAGAAGAAGGTATTAAAAAATAACGTGTATTTCCATTTAAATGAAGATGGATTAATATTTTACTGGAATGAATTGACATATATGTAAAACCATAAAATATAAATATAAGATCTATAGATAGCATTATAGTAAAACAGAAATACTATTCCTCATCACAGGTATAAGTGCTTTTCTTAGATATATTGAAACAATTTAAAGATATTTATTCCCATGAAATATAAAACAATTAAAAGCATTTTCCTGGTTTGTTTTTCCGACTATTGAAATATTAATTTATAATTTGTAAACAGAACGAATGCGGTCTAAATGGAATTTCAATAACTTATCTTTTGTAAAAAGCAAATTGGCTAGTGATCAAATTACTTGTCAAGCATATGATTTTAGAGAACGATTCATTAAAAAAATATTAAATTTGCAAAAAAGAATGTTGCGTTCTGCTGTGAAGGTATTCTTTTAATTCGTCCTTTAGAATTCCTTGACATTCTTTGGAAAATGCCAGATATTTGCATTTCCTCTTTAACTTAATACTTTTACTATTTTTGAAACGTTATTGTCTGAATTTGATGTTATAAATTATGCATTAAGTAAACAGGAATTAACATAGACCTATGGGACTTGATTCTGAATTTGTAGCAATTTCTAACGGTATTGACAGATTCAATAAAAATTTTAAAAATATTTTATTCATTTGGATTTTAGCTGTAATTCATTGATTATACCTTTTTGAATAGTGAACGTATAAATTTCATATGGATTAATATATAACCATATTTTTTTATTTCTATTTGTTAAAAGCTGTAATTTATGTGTATTTATTTTAAAGTATCTGAATAATACAGATTGTTTAAGGAAACAATTGAATAATGAATATCTGGCTATTTTATTCATATATAGTACAATCAGATACTTAGTTCATTAATTAATATATACTTACAAACGATTTCTGCCATATAAATTAAAATTAGGCTTTTTCTACTGGTAGCAAGCCAATGACATACATATTTTGTTTACATTATTAAATGTTAGAATATAAACCTGATTAAAAACAATAAGGTCATAATAATAATTTTGATAATCGTACTGTACAATAAAGATTTTGTCGTCTTAAATATATTAATCTTTAAAGTTTAATTGCTTAAAAAATGTTATCCAAAAAATTCCGAGGTAAAATTGAGAGCGTATTTTAAATTTTAAATAATTTCTTTAACCAAATTCAAATGTATCTCTAAAATATATCTTGTTCCTAAGTACAGGGAGAATTTTTTAACTGCTTGTAATTCTTGGAGACTAGATAGCTTATGTACTTCAAATATTCCAAATAATAAAGCTCAACTGAAATGAAAGTCTGAATCTGAATTTTTTGTTATTTAATAAGGAAGATAACATTAATTGAATGTGTAGTATATTTTGGGTTACTTTATAAGAATGAAATTACTTCTAATGCCAAATATGGGAACATTATTTAGGAATAAAATAACTCTTCATTGATGGTTATTTATAATGAGTTGGAAAAATATAACGAATATCAGTGTCTTTTTACTGAGAAAACTCCCGAAATATTCCAGTTCAATATTGTGAAAAAAAAAATAATACTGAACCGAAATAGTGCGCGGCTTATTCCACCAGCCTTTTACCCAGCACGCTAAACAGAAACCCAATTCTGAATGATTTAAAAAAGTTTTATTTCTGTCTCTAATTGTTGAAGTATGAGAAGCAACAACTATCTTCTAGAACTTGCATCTCTAATTAAGCTCCTTTTTCTGAATATCTTATCTCCAAAATAAGATTTAATTTAAAAAATGAACATATCGATAAGAAAAATTTACAAAAAATTATAATATCGAACAAAACATTTACAAATCAAATAATCTGGGAAATATCTTATAGCGAAACATGTTTGAGTAAGCCATTTATTTGTGTCACTAAAATGGCAAAGTAATTATCATGGAAAGTTGTGAATTTATAAACTTCTTTTGTCTCTTAAAATTTTCCTTACTAATTCTTACTAATTTATGAAGAGGGAAAAAACAATACCAACTGAATAAGAAATGCTCCTAGCATTTACACATCTCAGAATTTGAAGAATATTTATATATATTGATAATTACCAGAATAAATAAATGTTAAATCTCCCTACCAAAGCTTTATTGAGAACTCTTTTTTTCGCGAAGAATATTAATAAAAACACTTTTATCATTGCGAAGAATATTAAAACTAAACGAAATTGCAATTTCACAATTCATCTACAAAGCGCATCAAATAAAATGTATCTGATTAAGCCAGTTACCCTTTATTTGTATCACCAACTGCTGATTTGTTACCAGCCAACTATCACAGCTCTCTTTACTGACCTAACTCTTTTTTCCACCTTAAATATTCCGCAATGATACTTTTCGACAGTATCGTCGAAGAATCTGGAAGGCATTCCTTTGGAAATAGAATAAAGGATGAAGTTTGTTTGATAAAATGTTCGGAACCGATGCATTCCACAGCTTTTTCCTCGAATTCCGCTCACGATTTGAAGTTGAGTGGCTCGACTGCAAATATGCACAATGGGGGCCCGCTTCGAAGTAAGGATCTACTGTGATTGATGGTTAAAAGATCAGAGCTCAAGCGAAAAACTGGGGATCTTTGGAAGTAGGATATTGGGCGGGATCTATAATAAAGCCTGAGTAGAGAGAGAGAACCGGGCCTGGCCAGCCGTGGAAATTGGAAAAGCAAGGAGCTTACCGCAAGAAGGTTTGGCCAGTCATGTGTGTAATTCGATATGAAGAAGGTTGATTGCGAAGGTGTAATACAATCTATCCATTTGTTTCCGCCGAGATGCCGTATTTTAAATGTTTGGAAAAGATGCTGCCTGTTTGTGCCTGCGAGAATCGCATCGAAAATTTTCACTCGACTGAGCAGAGTCAAAAAATGTCAAGGTGTATGAGAAAAATTAAATCTCGAAACTGTTGATGGGTACTGCTATTATCCGCATCTGAAGACAAAAGGGATACAAGAAAATGACAATCTAAAAATATCGAGAGAAGTGCCAGCATCTGTTTTCACAATGCGAGTCTTCTTTTAAAGCAGTTAGAGAGTGCTGACCGAATTGTAAGAGTTTATAATATTTGTCTGGCAGACAGAATTCGATGTTTTAAGGACTGATATTTGAAGCACAATAGCAAAATATACGATGAAACCTAATGCTGGTTAAAAGCTAGACAAATGAATGGTAAAACAAATAAACAATGTCTAAGAATGACCAGTTCTGAAATAATTAATGAGAGTTGAAAAGAATTTAAAATATTTAATTGGTTGATGCAGTTGAATGCTTCAAGGATTTATATTTAACTAGCATTTCAAAGATGCACATAGAAACCTAATACAGAAATAAATGTCCATTGAACGCGTCAATGATGGAGTAATCACATCAAATATAAATACAAAAAGTCAAAAAATCAAACTACAGCCAAGTATATAGAATATTAATAATGGAAAAAAAGGCTTATGCAAAAAAACGAATTATGAAATTACAAAATTGAAGCTTCAACAATTTATAATCGGGTGCATAGAATAACATAAAAATTTTGCAAGTATACTACTATAATGGATTAGAAATGAAGAATTATATTTCCCGAAGAATGACATTCAGCAAATAATTTACATTCAATAAAATTGATGCAAAGAATGTAATAAAATTACAACTAAATATTAATTAAATTTAAGATTTATTGATTTTTTGAAAACTTGCAAACGATTTAAATATAAAATTGGATGCTTTCGAAAAGCTTTAGAAAAAATTGTAAGTTAAAATAGATTGGCCAGAAGCTTAAAAAATTTGTTAAAAATAACATTGTTTTAAAACCATATTATGATATAATTTAAATATCGAGCTCATATTGTTCCTACTTTTTCCTTTAAAAATTATTAGTAAAGTTTCATAGAAAGAGGATATTTTCTAAAATACTTTAAATATTGAAATACATATCATATGGCATTTTCCCTTCAATTTAATAAAGAATTTGGGAAATCAATTTATAAAATGAAAATCCAGGGAATGATTTTTTTCTATATGTTGCTTTTGTTTCGATTTCGTATGTAAAAAAATAAGTTTTTTTAAACACATGCTTCCGTGTATAATGAGGGCTAAAGAATAAGAGATACGAATGAGTATTCATAAATTGAAGGCATTTTAAAAATGTTTTTAAATAACATCGGAATAAAAAAAACAATAGGATAAGTCAACTACTTCACTGTGGCTCAAGTAATCTTTTGCGAACAAAAAAAAAAAAAATGGAATAAAAGAGAGTCATCTTCAGATTTTTTTTTAAAAAAAGAAGAAATAGTTGTAATATTTGAGAGAAAAACAGCTTTGCTGCGAAGAACAAAAGTAGTCTCCACACACGCGGGATTCTGAGGTTTATTTTTCACAAATCCAAATGTTTCTTTCCTCTTGTTCTTTGTATCAATTTTTGGTTTTCATTCGACTATTCATTTGAAAGGAAATGGGCAGTGAAAGCTTACAAAATGCGTTTTTTATTTCTTTCATCTTTGAAGAAAACAAAAAAAGAGGCATCTAGATCTGCTGAAAATGCGGATGAAATTGCCTTGAAGGTATTGGTTACATAACCCTAAGAATGGCACTGTCGACAGTAACCAATTTAAAAAGCGACAAGCGATATGTTTGACTGAGATAGCCAGGGAGCGTTCTCATATTATAAATATATCATTTCCGCTTTACGATTGCCAAATTCATACCAACTTCTCTTTCGGCTGTCAGAGTTCACATTTCCCTAAAAATAATTTTTTCTTGATCGGAATATATTCCCTAAGTCTCATTTCTTATTTTAAAAAATAAGAAATAAGACTTAGTGAAATATATCCTGATCAAGATTTTTTTAAAGAAGTGATTAGTTATCCACCTCCTTCCAAGCCCAAAAAAGAAAGAGAGTATATTATTCCGACAAAATTCCAAAATAATTAGCATTTTTGCTTATTTTTTCCCTTTAACATTGTTTTTTTATTGCCATGAATTTTCTTTCGGTTTTATCACGTTACATAATTTCGTGCGATTTTAATCCCATATTGTTTACTAAGTCAATATTTAATCCTTTCATCGATTTACTTTAGGCCATCTTTTATTTTAGATGTTTTAGATTTAATAATTTAGTCTTATTCTGCTTCAACAGTTTTTACAACGTGAAAAACTAACTAGTTGTGCTTATCAATTATCATGAAAAATTTCAATATTTTTAGAATTCTTTTATATAAAATCAACATATATTTTAACACCATGAACTTGTTTATTCACCATACGTTTGGTGCAGTATGGCCAGGATTGGCTCTTGCGCCAATAAAAGCAACCAACCAGATTTTTAAACAAATTGCTTTTATTCATTCCCTTTCATGTTTTGGAAGGATAAGTAATGTTGAAGATATCAAGAATGAAACGCTCAGTGATGTCAAAATAAGCATCTTTGCTCACTGTTATCAAAGAGGTTTCTTCAATTTGAGTTTGTTTATTCTTCCTGCTAGAATTTCATTTCATTTTCGGTAATATAGTACAATCTATGGTAACCGAAGAAAATGGTGGGGCATTTTGGACAAAGATTTTTCATTGAAATAAACAAAAAAGAAATATCTAGATCTGCTGAAAATTCAGGTGAAATTGCCTTGAAGGTATTGGTTACATAACCCTAAGAATGGCACTGTCGACAGTAACCAATTTAAAAAGCGACATATGCATGCATAACCTCATATTACGCTGCTTGATGCACGATACATTTTAAACCTGCTGGAAGGCCTTTTAAACTCAATAGATTTAAGGTGTACCTGATTGGTACACTTGAGGCATTTTTTGAAAAATCGTGTCTCGAATCTGGAACGATTTGGTGCCAAAGCCCATGAGTTGTGAAAAGCGTGTAGGGAATTAATTTCACGTTAACAATAATGTGCATCTTCCAAAAATTTGAGGATTTTAAATGCAAATAGTTAAATGTTAATTATTGGTAGGAAGGTTTACATATGAAAGTGCTCTGAGCATAAAAAAGTAATTGCTATTCGAAATCCAGCTATTCTAAAAATATCTGAAGAGAGTGGCATAGGAATGTAGCAGGAAGAGTTATTTGTTTTGTAGTTGTGGAAAACTTAAAAAATAACAACATAATGTAGAAAATAAATTACTTAAATTCGATATTCATTATTTAATTGGATTTCAGGTAATTTTTTTCGTAATGTTTTTAAAAATATCTGACTCTTTTATGCACAGAATGAATTTAGAACAATTTGTCACAAGGCCATCCATATCAAATGTATCGCAAAATCTATGGTAACTATCTCTGATGATGAAAAACAACAATGAAAAAATTGTCCAATTTCCGAATAAACTTTTTCATCTGTAAACTGTAAATCATAATACAATATTTGGAAAATTCAATGTAAGACATAAATATTAACATTTAGGAGCCTAACTATCTATTAATAGAACAGTTCATATATACTGTTTCATTGCTGATAAATCAACAAATCTCCATTTCAAAATTTTTTCCTTCAATTTAACAGATGTCTCAGACGACAAAGAAAATATCAAAAATAAGTAACCAAAAGGACTAGAGCTACTCGAAATTTAACAGAATTACGAAATATTTCCTGACAGAATCTTTTTCAGCTGTCAGTAACTTCTTAAAAAAATGTCTGTTTTGAAAGACGCGCTGTTCAACTCGTTCTGTCTTGAATGAAGGTTATTTATAGAATATTTATTTTTCTTCCATTTCGTCTTCACTTTTAGTTTTTTCCTCTAACAAATCAAAATAATGGATGGATTTTTTAGACAAACAAAGAATTGACTTGTAGGATTCATTTAGGAACATTATATTTTTTAAATTTAATTCTTTTCCCCCTTATGTTAAATATCTGATTTATATTCGCAAGCAGTATTGTTAAAATAGTGGCTTCATAATAAAATTAATCTTATACAAATTCATAATATTGTTGAAATAAAAATAAACAAAATACCTCTCGTTATTAAATTAGCATACATCAGGATAGAAGGAAGTTTTCGAACAAAATTAATCCTTTTACTTTTCTTTTCACAAATTAATGAATGGATTCAAGTATTTTAAACATTTTTTGGGGATACGTTTTATTCCTAAACTAAAATATTTCTACCTGTATTGATCGATATTATATATATATATATATATATAACCCCGAGCAGCAAAATAAATATTTTAACTCTGCTATGAACTGCTGAGTGAAAATCAAGTATAATCATTATTGATTTCTTGCTTTTAAAAATGTAATAAGATTTTACGATTCAACATAAATTTAGACAAAATTCATTAATTTTGTCTAAATTTATTTTTGAATCTAAAAATCCAAATTTGCGTTATCAAATGCTTTAAAGAATTCAGGGACTCGAATAAGCAGGAATCTAGACATCCAGACATAGGAATCTATACTGGAATTATATTTTTTTTCTTTGAAATTGTATTCTAGTTTATATATTTAGTTTGTAATATGTTTTGTTGAATGTAATGATGCTAAAATTTAATGTTATTGGGGCAAATAAGAAACAAAAATAATTGTATTAAATTTTTCTAGTATTTTAGGGTAGTATAAGAAATGAAAAATTTTTCCAATTAAAAGGCCGAAAAATCATGATAAGAACAGGAACATTTAGGTTTTATATGTATATTTATATCATGTTTGATTATGCATGCCATTATTATGCATTTCTTATTTTTAAAACTAATTTAAACAGTGTATAAAATAAGAAAATTAAACCAGAATTTCTAAACAATTTATTTTCAAATATATTCGTGTCTAAATACGTTATAGCTTAATTATAAATAATTAATTATAGGTCTTTCCTTCCTCACTTAGTAATATAATTTCTGCAGCATGCATTGTTAGTAGACCTTTTCAAAGATTGATTGCACCTCTTAACAATTTAATTTTAAAAAAACATAGATTTTTATTGATACATGCATATCTTAGGAAGTATATTATTTCATATATTATTTGACTTCGCAGCAATGTTTGAAAATTTATTTGAAAAAAATCAATACGGATTTAACTTTAATCCAGCATGAAATTAAAAGTGGTTATTCTCTCACTTAATGAATATAGTATTAAAATAATGATATTTAAATACATTTTAATACATACATAGACAAAACAGTTATTCTTTTTTTATAAATTTAATTAATGCTGAATATCTGCCATTATTGAAAAGTTTCAATATCTCATTCAGATTTTAGTTAATTCCTGTTGATTTAATCATTCAAATAATAAAAGTCAGCAAATATATAATCAAATAATAAAAGTCAGTAATAATAAAAATAATTCAAATAATAAAAAGTTTTCTTAATAAGACAGCTGTTGAATATATCTTGCAGCTGCCTTTCAGTTCTACATCAAACAAAATAAGTAAAAGCATCAATAACAATGTTCTTCCCTAATTAAAAAAAGTCGCCATTAAAAATATTTCATCGCTTTTTAAACAATCTTTGCATAGAAAAAAATGTATATACCGTACGAATTAATCGTCTTTATTTTTTATGTAACGCAGAAAAGAAAACAGGAGGTTCCTGATTTTTTTTCTTCTCAATTTAATCTCTTTGTTGACTGAAACTTTTAGAATGGATTTCTTTTTTACTCCTTTTAATTTAATTGTGAAGGTAATGCAAGAATGTAAAAAAGTAATTGGTGGGCAAATACTTCGCTTTCAATCGTACATGAGATGAAAAACATGAAAATATAAAATTCCGTTTATTTACGAATCAAATTGTCATTTTATTGATTTCAGCAAAAGTTGAATTCCTGAAAACAGTGTTTCCTTTTAAATATGTTTTTCCATATAAATTTAGCTTTAAATCCCGTAATCTGATTTTGAAATATGACCCTCTTAATTCAAGTAAACTCTTTAAGAGGATTTTGAACTATTACCCTCTTAATTCATTTAAACTCTTTAAGAGGATCTTGAGTTTTCTAACTACTAAATGTTTGGCTATTAAGAATGCACTTTTCTTGCTGGTATTTTTATTTCTAAATCTATTTCATTCAAATCATATTTAGAACATAATATATAGTAAAAACTGATAATTTTTTAATATTTAGGTTAACAAATTGTTTCCCTTGTGTGTTTTAAAAGAAAGTTTCAATATAAAATAATTTTCATTCAAATAATTTTATCCAAAAATTATTTTGGAGTAATTCCCATAAGGAATTGATAAAACTTCTGAGTTACAGATATTAAAGAAAAAGTTTTTTAAAGCTGTATTTCCTTTTAACTTAAAACAAAATAGTTAAACAAATTATGTGTTGATTGGTGGGAAACCAATTTTTAATATAGTTTCAAAATTAATGATTTTATAGGCAAAAATCTGGGGCAGTTCGCTCTGATATGTTTCGTGGAAGACAATTTAACTCCCAATCAAGGACTGAAATTTTTTTCTTACACTATCCATATATTTAAGGAAAAAAATAATATAATAATAACTTTCACAAAAAAATAAGATACTACGAGGGTTTTTTTTATTACTTCGCCTTAACTCATAGATTTTGATAGATAAATTAGTACCCAATGCAATTAGAATCACAAGTGAATATCTTTTTGGTTCAGCGGAAATCAAACTAAAAATTGTAAGAAAAGCTTTTTAGTTAGATTTTTATCACAACATATTGGAATTTAAGGCGAGAAAATGAAATATATGTAATGTGAACTAATCGTTATAATATTTTATTGAATATCTTACGTATACATAGTGTAAGAATGTCAAATTCAAACTAAATTATATAACAGGGTGGGCGATTATCTCCTATAACAAAAATAAAATATTTTATTTTTGATGTATTGATTACTAATTGAAACCGGTACAGGAATATAATAAATATTGGTAACGCTTCAAAACAATATGTCAGTTTTATTATAATATATAAACTAAGTTGCCCCCAAACAAATAATTTTTAATCATAGCAGTTCTTTTTTTCTCTTTTTTTTGTAGCATATCTTATATAGCATACTGAAATTTTTAAATAAGAAATTTAGAGTCCTCCAGAACACTTTTTTTTTTACCTTCAGTGCTCTCAGTGTGAGTATTTTAAATCTAAAACACCAGAAAATTAGTCATATCTCTGCTTTTTAAATGAGTCGTATATCAAAATCTAAAGCAAAAACATAGCTGATATAAAATACGTATTGGCTTTATGGATGATTCTGCTTAAGTTGCAATCGACACACGGAATAAACGAATTTGCTTACCTAAACGCTCCTGACTGAACAAAGTAAAATACACCGATATTATTTGCTACAAAGCAACATTTTTCGCTCACCATCATATTTCCCTTACACATTTTAACCTCGCAAAATATTAAATTTTGAATTTTCCGGAAATTTCAATCTTGGCGCTCATAATAGAAAAATTGGAAAAAAAAGATTTTTTTCTATAAAAATGATTTTCCTTAACATGTGTTATACGAAATGCGATATAGATATATGAATCACAATATCTAAAGTCTAATATAGAATATTGGAAGAATTTCTTAGATAAAAATGCGCCGTGAAACTCAATACCTCGTGTGTCTGGTGTGTAAAGTGTACTTGAAGTCTGGAAAGTAAGAAAAGGGGGGAAAAATTCTTCTGAAAGTCTTCAAGTACTGAATCTGGAAAACTTCTTCCCTTCTGCTCTTGACAGAAAATCTCCGGATCCGAAATTTACTGTTAAGCTTCAAATGTAGACAAGTTTCAGCTTATTTTCCTGAACTTTTTTCAAGAAAGTTTGAAATCCGAGTATGCGTTTTTGAGATTTAATATTCAAGACAGTTTTTGGCTCAAAAGATGGATGTAATTTTTCTTTCAAAAACGCATTTTTCTTTTGGGTAATTTTTAATTTTTAATATTTTAACTGTCTATAACAATGATAAAGCAGAACAATTTAATTTCCTTAAGTTTAAAACTTTGCTTTGAATGCGTGGTTTTCCTCTATACCTGGTAAATATATTTTTGGTACGACTTAAAATGCTCTGGTTACATTTCTGTTTTTAAAAAAAGTCAACTGCAACTCCTAGAATAAACTTTTACGCCTCCAAACAATTTAATTTTGGAATCATCTCTACATTTTACAGATTCAAAATGCATATAATGGTATAAAATAAGACAATGTATAGCTTAATCATTTATTTATGGACGATACTTGAAAGTACTATTTAAATCTAGCTTATATCTTTACTATATGACTATTTTTGCTGATGGTATTCTAAAGTACACGGATAATACAACCCAAATATTATGAAGTTAATATAAGATAAAAGTAGGAATTAAAAATATTTAATTAATAATAAAATTAAGTTTTTTTTGTTAATTATATTTTTTTTTCTTGGGTTCCCTGAGATGATTCTGCAAACGAAATGAAATTATTGATGCAAAAAGGAAGTTGAAAAAAGATGGCAACATAATTCGGCAAATAAAGGGTTAAAGTTTGAAGAAATTCAAAGCAATCTTTATCATGAATTTATCGCATTCAGAATTAGAGCTATAGCAACAGCTTTATCCTGTGTAATACAGAAATATTAAATGAATCTTGAAAGTAGAAAATTTTAAGTATGACGTAATATTTATATAGTTAAAATTATATAAGCAAAAATAGTGTTTTCGTATCATTCGAATTCATTTTAACTATTTATTGACAAAAAATGACGCTGTTTATGGTAATTTAAATTTATTTAAATTACATATTTTATATTTACATATTACATACCAGTAATTATTTAATTACTTTATTACAGTAATTTTACTAACAGTAATTATTTTATTAAATTACCATAAACAGGCAGAAGGACAATTTAATTTTTTTAGTTTAAAACTTAGCTTTGAACGCGTGTTTAACCAGAACAAAAATACAGAAATATTAAATAACTCTTTAAAGTAGAAAATGTTAATTATTTCGTAATATTTACATAATTAAAATTAAATAAGCAAAAATATAGAGTATTCTTATCCCAATTCATTTTAAACATTTATTGACAAAAAATGGCCCTTTTTATGGTAATTTAAATTTGTACAGATTAATTCTATTATTATATTTATATTGTGAGACCAGGAAAACATTTTTTGATAGACGTGAAAGTTTCAACAATCGAATATGTGTTTCAGTAACGATAAACGAGTTGATACATTTTTCTGACTGCAAATAAATGGAAAAAAAAAGTTAAAAATGAGCAAAAATGGAAAGAGATTAAAAATAACAATGAAAATTTTTTAAACTAAAAAAAAAACAATATTTAATATTGTACCAAAACTAAAATGTGAATTAACTTGGCAGCGATGAGAAAACTCTTAACGAAGTAAACAATGCTTTAAATATGAAAAGAAATTCTAATTTGTTTTTTCTCGCATGAAAAATAGAGCATGATTCAATACGACATAATTCTGGAACAAATCCATCCATCTTTCTTTTTTACTCTCCCTCAAAGGTTAAGAATGCATTTTGCTCTCAAAAGATGCTTTAAGTTCCATCCAATTTAAATAAAAGGTTGGGAGAAAAAGGGGGAATCGTAAATGAAAAATAATTTGAAATGTGTTTGAATGTGCATGTGAAAAGGCTTTTTCTGTTTACTTATTTTATACGGTTTGAGAGAGCAAAAGTCATTGGACTGTTCAATAATTTTATCAATAAGTCTTTAGTGGGACTTGCGTAAAGTTTGGAAAACATTTAGAACTGAAAAATTACAGTAAAGTGAAATATGAATAGAAATGATACATTGATATTTTGATAGATTTACTCGGAAATATAATTAAATTAAATAATTATTGAATAAATTTTTGTTCTAAATATATGGCATTGATTTCATCTCAGAATCATCACACAATTTGAGAAAAGATATTTGGATATTAAGGATAAAAGGATATTTGGGTCATTAACCTAACTCATTCATTGTATGATAACTAATGCGGCTTCTTCGAAAATAATATCTTATTTGGTAGAATCCATTCGTAGCTTACGATGTAGATTGGTGATTTAATAAACTTTTCAAATATGGATTTAACAAACGAGTTATGATATAACATTTATTTCAATTTTAAAATTATACGATTTAGTGTTTGTATTTTTAAATGGTGTATCTTTAAACGAGGATAAAAACCCAATTCTTGTTGTTGAAACGGTTGTTCTGGTTTAACAAATATTACTATACATCAGAAGAATTGTTGATTCTTTTATAATTATTCGTTTCATATTTAGAACTAATATATGAGAGATGAACTTCTTGAAAGATGGTATCACTAATTCGATGATCTCTTCTTTAACCATACTTGAAGATTTATCTAAAAATATGAATTCTTCAAATCATTTGCCTCTCCATCCCTCAACTACTTAAGTTCTAACCAAACAAAGACAGGAAATCTAACTATAGTATTTATTATATTGTCACGTAGATAGGACTTAGGAAGATACAGAAAGTAGAGTTAAATCAATTAACTCAACTCTGAACTAAGAACACTGCGACTGAGAGATCTTCAGCTTTTATACAAGTAGAGAAAGTTCCCGAATACCTTTCTGGAGACAGTAAGAAAAGTCCAGAGCACTTATCTTGTAAATCAAAGAAAGGTCCAAAATCTTCTGGAACACTAAATCAAGGAAAATTACTTAAAGAAATTTTTAAGTCTACGGGGATTCGATCACATGATCTCCTGACTAGCGTCATAACCATTCAGCTATGCAGACTCGGCAATGTTTCGTTTCAATGCGGTAATATAAAATAGTAACAGGTTAATAAGTTTTTGACGCCAGTAGAAATTTTTATTTATAACTCTTATCTATTGCATTGGACAATTTTAGTTTTTGGCAGAAAGGACTTAAAACATGGGATATGAATGGATAAAAAAAAATAAAGATTCAACTATTGCGTGGTTTTATTTATTTCTGATTTGTCAATGTTTTCTTAATTGTTCACTTTTCTCTCGGATTTTTGCAAATTTCTGACCATTTCTACAGAACTTGACTGATTTCTTTCTTACTTAAGAACAGTTCAAGAGTAGGCGTTTGTCACTAATAGCAACATATTTCCTTTTTAAATTCCAGTAATTCTCAAGGAATAATTCCAAACCCTTACTGAAGTTTTAAAATTTCAGTATTTGAAATAATTGATGATAGAATTACTTTGGTTCTATTATCAATTTTTATACAAGATTGAAAAGTTTATTAATTAACCGATTTACTTTGCAAGCTACGGATGGCTTCAACCAAATAACATATCATTTTCGAAGAAGTTGCATTAGTTATCTTACTATGTAAGAAGCTAGGTTAATGAACCAAATATACTTTTATTCTTAATATCCAAATATCTTTTCTCAAATTGTGTGATGATTCTGAGATGAAGTTTTCAGGTTTTATTTTTGTTAGCTATAATTAGCCATAATATGCTTTTTAGCTATAATTAGCTGTATTTAGCCCTTATATGCTTTTTAGCTATAATTAGCTATATTTAGCCCTTATATGCTTTTAGCTATAATTAGCAATAATAAGCTTTTTAGCTATAATTAGCTATATTTTGATATAATAAACTTTTTAGCTGTAGCTTTTGTTTGCTATAATCTTTTTTTCTTAGCTTAATAAACTTCAAAAGGGCTACAAATTTTATCAGAAATAAAGTTAATAATAATTAATGATTTGCATATAGGTTAATGAGTTCAAATTGCTTAAATTTACCATATACTCTTTTATCACCCCAAGAGGAATATTCTTTGAACTCGCGATTTAACTATTATAATTAAAGATTCTGTTCAGTGGATTAAATAAATTGTAAGAGACTCAAAACATAATAAATATTCTTTTTATCTTCTTATCCTCTTTAAATATATTCTGAAATAGTATATGATATTTTATGAAAGGGAAAAAAATCCCATCAAAGCAAAAATGAATAAATTATCAAATTTACGACGGCCGCAACGTTCCCAGAATCAAATATTAATGAGGAACAAAATCGCTTAACCAAACAGCCGCCGAGATAAGAACTAAGTTGGCGTAATTTTCTCAGGGCTCGTTGCTCGCACGAAAGTGTTATCTTGGAATTTCTTCCTTCACTAAGTGTTTCATCATGTAAGCTGTTGTGCCTCAAATGGCTCGTAAAAAGTCCTATTCCTTAGTTTCGTTTAATTGATTTTGATAGCCAAGTGGTTCCAAATTGCAACGTAAGGTGAGTATTACTTTCGTTAAATAGGGCGGTCCCTTGTTGTGAAAAAAAGAAAAAAAAAAAAAAATGAAAGATAAAAATTGGCTTAGGCGTGGAAATGAAGGAAGGGCGAAAATAAGATTTATTTTATGAAGAAAGAAATCCCGTGCTTCCTAAATATGTAAATGTCTTGAACGACTGGGTGATCTTGGTCCATTGTTCGTAAGTTTTTCTACATACTGCAAGATACTACAACTTCATTTTTGCTAATGATCTATTGTAATACTTAAATTAATCATTAAAAAATTGATTCATGATTGCCCATTTTTCGTACGTTTTTCTACGTACTACAAGATACTACAACTTCGTTTTAGCTAATGATCTAAAGCAATACTTACATTAATCATTAGAAAACTTGATTCATTTAATCTCTTAATAAGTTGACTCATCATATTTGGGACATTGCAGATATTTCCTTCCAAGTAAGAATGTAGGATACGCTTAAATGTACCAAAGTGCTCATTTTGTGCGTGTGATTAAGCTTTGCTTTACCTTAATTATAGATACAAATATAAAATATTCTAATACTAAGCAAGTCTAATACTATCATATAGGTCGTTGTATATGAAATGTTAAGAGTAAATGCTCGACTCAACTTTAGTTAGAGTCGTCCCAACAGCTTGCTGCTGTAGTCTTGATTTCAAAACCGGAGAAATACGCGTTCGAATCTTTATTATAATGAAAATTTGCCTTGTAGGTAGATATAATGTAATCTATGCATAACATCAAGTCTCAGTCGTTTTAATGCTGATGTGTCTTAAAACACTGGAAAGGGATACACCAGCATATTCCTCATCCCCCAATCGTGGCTCAAAATACAGGATCGGTGTGATCTTGGCTCTCTCTCTTCCGAAATAAACCACAGTGCAGTTTTCTAGGAACCACAACACAAAGGAGTATCCGTGTGCCTTTTGTTGTTATGTTATCTAATAAACCCCAGGAAGGACAACCTGTGTTTTCAAGTTATTTAACCAACAAAACATCTTCACTATCACGTAAATTATTACTGTATCTAGAAAAGCAACAATAATTAATTTAATCTAAAATTTATTAATCGGCTCCAAACATACCTCGTTAGACAATCAGACGTTAATTTAACCAGTCAATAAATCTTTCTAACGTTTGCATAGGCTTCTATGCTTATAAACAAATATGAATTCTTATTCATTCCATCTTGTGAGCTTGAATTTATAACAGAATAATTAATTTCGGAGTCTCAGTTATCTGCAAACAAAACTGAATATATAGTTCAATTGCACAGTTTTACTTTAAAGTCCCATTTTTCTGCGTTCCGCAGACAAAAAGATTAAGAGGTATCAAACTAAGCAGGATTGACACAGTTGGCGTATATTAAGTACTTATGACTTAAGTTGGCGCAAAATCCTGTTTTTTAATGTCGCTTAATTGATTTTGTTAGCCAAGTGGCTCTAAATTGCAATTTAAGAAGTGGATTACTTTTGTTAAGTCCCTTGTTGTGAAAACAGCAGGATAAAAAAATGAAAGAAAACAACTGACTTTCAGAGGGGGGGGGGGTGAAACTAAGATGTGTTTTATGAAGAAAGAAGTAGCTGGCTTTCTAGCGATAAGTATGTGAACAGTCTCCAACAACTAAGCATTCAGAAGGAATAAAAATACGAGAGTAAAAATCCAAAGGGAGTGTGACTCTAGAGAGTAAATAATATAAAAAAATATGAAAAAGGGGGAGTGTGTGTAAGAGAGAGAATCGAAGCAAAGCCAGCCAGTTTCTGTTCTATTGTTCTCTGACATCTTATACTAAGGCCTGTCGGAAATCGACGAAATTGGTGCCGGTCCCCGGTTTATTTATTTATATCTATTTATTTTATTTCGCCTTTTTACTCGGGCTCGAGCCAGGGTCGTAAATTGCGTTGGAAGGGAAAACATGAAATAAATAATCGAGGAATATAGTTTGAGGAAGACTGTTTGCTGCCGATTTTGGTTTTGGCTCAATGTAAATATGCTGCAAGCGGTTTTCATCTGAGAGGTATTTCTTCTTGGTTTGTTTTGCAGGAATGAATTGATAATCAAGTCTGAATGGGTATTCTTATAGCTTTTGAAGCAGCCAAATTCTATCTGATTTATTGGTTAAAGTTCAAAATTTTCTGTTTTTATCTTTGTCCATCGAAAAGAGATGATCTGAAAGGTATATTGAGCGATTGAAACACTTTGAAAGTGAGATAATTCTGAAGGTTGATAAAAAAATATTTTTGATGATCATTGATACTTCAAAATGTGATTAAAAAACCTTAATTAGTTCAAACTTTTTCCAAAAATTTCTTTTTTGGCTTTTGCTGTTCTTTCTTGGCTTTTGCTATACTTTTTTGGCTTCTTCTTCTTTGGATTCTTTTAATTTTTTGACTTCTTACTATTATGGCAGAATTTTTTTCTGCTATAATAGTAAGAAGTCTAGATGTAAAAGATTAAAAATTCTTAGTTGCATTATGACAAGTTGTTTACTTTATGAAATGAGATAAATTAAGTTTTAATAACCTTTTGAAGTATTTTAATTTTCGTATCGCATGCTTCGCCAAAACGGCTCATGAAGTTTATATGCCATCTAAATAAATATTTGATTTCATTGATTTACTTGTCAAACGAATGATAGGTTTGCGTGTAATTTAAATTTTTCATAACTCCAAAAATTAACACTTTTAAGCAACCTTTATTATCAAAAGAGGGATATTTTTCTATTGGCTTTCATGTCAGTTACTCAATTCATTTGTTCAGAAATCCATAATTTTACTTTTTGAAAGTCATTAAAAAGCAATTTAATGTAAATTATATGAATAACATAATTCTGCGTGATGTAAAACACATATGTCGATTTTGTTTTCAAATAAATAATTGATTCTCGAATTAGCTAAAACAAGCTATTGCATGATTCGCGATAAGGTAATAATGGTTGACTTATAAAAATAGACTTAAACGAAATTTTTCAAAATGATCATTAGCTTGTGTGAAAAAGAAATCAATAGAATCATTAGTATTTAATGTTTGAATTATCTGACAGTTTTCATTATATATGATATATAGCCTGAAATTACTACATTTTTGTCATGAAAACGAATTTCATTACTTATAATTGATTAAAATGCAGTCTACTATTCAGTACAGTAGACAAGACAATCTAGACTGCATTCTACTAAATGCAGTCTAGATTCAGTGAATTAGTCAATGACTGTATGATGTTCTCGTAGTATTATTATGGTAATAACTATTTTCTAACGACAAAGTTTTTTTCGCCCTAATAGTGAAGTTAACAGTGATATTATCACATATCAAACCTTGGATTGAAGTTCTCAGAAAACTGTCCATTTGAAGTATGTGCATCTCAAGTTATCATTTTCTAGCGAATAATTTATATTTGTATGAGATTTTTTATTTCAAAAATATTTTAGAGACACATGTTTCTCAATAAAAAGGTATCGTTCGAAAAAAGTATTTAATCTGAAATGCAGGGATGCCAAGGAAATTACTGAAATAGTGCTTTAGAAAACATTATTCGAAAGCTCCATTTGTAAAATATCTTTTTAAATTATTTAAAATTCAGATATGTCTTTATTCTTATGCTTATGAATTAGTTAGAATTTTTTGATGCTACTTCTTTCAAATTAGGATATTTTTAGGTAGGTTTTATTGAACAAAATATGAATCTTACTCTTGAACACTTTTTCTTTTATGATATTCTTTTTCATTTATATACCATGAATTAATCTTCCTTTCTTTCGTATGTGGTTTTAATTAAACTTTTAAAATCAGCCTTTTTCATTCATATACCATGATGGGGGAAAATTCAAAGCAACTAAAACCTTATTTTTAATTCATTACAATTTTATGGTTTCATAATAATTTTCATTCATCTCATATCTTTAAGTTCCCTGCCATATTCCCCAAAAATAAATGAATTCTTATAGATGGAAGATAATGGATACGCCTCATTTTCTCGAAAACACCGTCTCTTTTTAAGAATCCAAGTTATCTTTCATAATTCTAAATTTCATCTCCTGAAGTTAGCGCATATGCAAACACTACTTTGAAGGCCTGATCGTTCCAATTCGCGCGCGTCATCCTATCCTATTAAATAAAATAAATCACCTTCCTTTGGCGCCATCGCTAGCATTGAAAACCATTCTAAGACAATTGATGGCCACATGTTCATTTCACCCGCCTCAAAGTTTATGAACCGGACCAGAAGATATATAGGAGGACATCAGCCAGATATTTCAGGGCTCTCTTTGAAATTGACGTGGGTTATTATTTCACGAACTCGATATATATTCCTGGCCAACCGATACTTGTTAACTTTGGCTCCAAAGCACGGAGGAAGAATTTATACACCGAACTATTATACCACGTACACATATATCCCGAACAGTTACGTTGTCCATTGGTGATAAAACAAAAGCCACGAGCTCCGAAGACCAATAATGGATTTGCTTTCTTTGTTTCTACCTTAGCTCTTTTTCTCTGTCTCTACCTTTTTGACTTGACCATTGCTGCTGTTGTCTTTCTTTTTTTTTTCCTCCCCTTTTTTTTTTTTTTTTTTTTTTTTTGTTCATCTGCTAGTTCAATCAGACACTAAATTTCATTGTTACTTCTAGTCTGACTAGGCGAGAGGAAAACGTTGATATTTTCTTTTTCTTAAACCAATGACTTCTGGTGAATTGCGTTTCTCTTGGGGCTTAATTCTCCGGATTAGCAGCATTTTGCGGAAAGGAGATGATTGGAAAAGCTTGAAAGGGTAACCAAAAGTATAGAAGATATTTAAGATTGAAACCGATCTTCTGAATGGATGAAGAAACATAGCAAAAACGTATCATTCAATTCTGTTGTTTTGATGGGAAACATACAAAACAATGCAATTTATTATTTGCATGGAAAATCTTTACAAATATCGAGTTTGGATTTAGATTCTTCCCATTAACCTTAAATCATTTATTTTTGGAAATTTTATTGCTTTTATGTATCAAAGTTGAAAAGAATTTGCTTATTGTGGAATTGAATTTGTCAGAATTAAATTTTGTCGTTTTAATGTGTTGACTTAGTCTATATATTCGGGATTATTACTAAAGGAATTATTAATTGAATTAAAGTGTTTAAAGCATATAAGCGAATATTATTCATAGATTTCTGCATAGATTAGATAGATTTTTCATAGATTTAGATGCTTATACTCAGGATTCTTCTTTTAAAATGCACATGTTACAAAAATTATTAATTAACTTCAAAAATACACATCTGCTTTCGACAGGTTTTTCAGCTTTATTATTAAAATTGAATTCTTAATGTTTTTGTGTACTGGAATATTTCAGGTTTTGCTGGTTTATTTTACATTGAATTGCTTACAAAAATATTATGAAGGGCACCTTTAAACAACAATTTGTGTATTTTTAATTTCTATTCAATAACAGTTATTGATTCGTTTAATGAATGCAATAAAAAAAATACGAATTTCATTTTTTGATGTTCTTTATTTTTGTTCTTAGACCTTAACGTAAATAATTTGCTATAATTATCATTTAATTTATTTCATACGAAAATTGCATTGAATTATATTTTAATAGAATGTTTTATTTTGTAAACACAGATTAAGAATATAGATATATCTAAGTTTATATTAAATAATATGAACTGTACTAATCGCATTATTTAGTTCTTGCTATTGCAGTTTCGACATTTTTTACTTTTGTTGAACTTTTATTGCTCCACGAAAACTTTAAATGAAATTTTAATAAAACTTAATAAATTAGAGAAATTCTAAATATTAATACGGAAGGAATTTCTACCAGAAAAACTTCTATAAAAGCTCTTTAAAGAAACTGATTTTGAAAGCGAAGAGTGGACGTGAAAGATGAATAAACTTTGAAATATGTTTTAGTTTTATTGTGTAAAATGAAATCACAAAATTGTAAATATTAATAAATAAAATTGTAAAATATTAAATAAATTTTCTCAGCAACACTAATCTTAATCATATATCCTTTTTTTGCATATTTTTATAGCTATTTTTTCAAGGAATAAGTACTGATAATTAGCTTTATAAAAACCCTGACAAATTAATACAAATTTCGATTGATAGATAGATATATCTCCTTAGAATTATCTTGGAGTTTTAGCAATTAACTCATGCGGCTAAAAGCTCGATGCTAATTTTTTATGAATGAATCAACTTTTGCAATTAACACTTACGGCAACATTCGATGCTAACTTCATCGAAATGTTCTAAATGTTTTTATAAGTGATAGTGTTATCTGTTTTAGTAAATATTTTATCCTTTTCCCAACCTTTGAACTCGACCGTATATTTATTGCCATACATATCATTCGATGAAACTTGGTAACATTTCTTATTCTGATTTTTATTATTTTGAACGCAATTTTTATATATATCTGTCAAAGTACAGTCATATCTAGCGTTTGCGTCATCAAACCAAATCAACAAATCCGATAAACTCATAAATAATGCAAATTCTGGCTTTCAGGTTAATCTTCAAAGCACATTCGTGAGCTTACATGTAAATAACGCTCCCACTGACTTGAAAAAGAGCTTGCGCATTCAGTTATTGACGTGTGGAATACAAAAATAAGTGGAGTCATAGATCTTCTCGAGACGTCTAAATCTCTTAAACCCGCATTTAAATCGATTTCTTGTAGCAACATTTCACGAACTTAACTAGAAGCTCAGTCAAAAACTCGGCGGAAAGTCATTTCTCACCCGCAAAGGAAAGCTCCGATTCCACAGGCAGTTGCAACTTTCTTCAGTTTCTGAAATTGTGGGAAAGACAAAACCGGAAAGGGTGGCTAAAATTTGGACTTCTGACAAGGAAATAAATAGCCGCAATGGATAGGAAACGCGCTCTTTCTACAGCTCTTACAACCTGTAATTTCCTCTTTTCCAGCAGATGATTCATCATGCCAGGATGGGAGCTTTTGATCTTCGTTAGTTTGTCATTGATTGGGGTTAATTAAAGGTTTCACTCACTACACAGTTGAAACCTCTCTTTTGAAAACTGGATCTCGTTTTTAATGTGAGTGATCATACAGTTTGTGATGTGTTTTGAGCCTGATAGAATTTGTGGTGTGTTTTGAGCCTGATAGAATTCGTGGTGTTTTGAGCCTTATGCAGTTTGTGATGTGTTTACGTAAGCATAACTGCTTGAATTTGTGTCTCGCTTGTTTGAAATGAAAGGCAAAGGTAGGGAAAGAGTAGAGCTGATAACATAAATATTAGAAAAACGAAAATTTAAACGAATTTCAATTCTTCAATCTCGTTTTTAATGTCAGCGATGATATAGTTTGTGATGTGTTTGATCATTTTGTTCTGGTCCAGTAAATAATTCGTGGGAGTAAAGAAATGTGGTGGAACCGGAAGAAAAGAAGTGACATAAGTGAAATAGACTTTCAATCTGTTAACTTCGATTAACTAAATTTTATTTCTTATCCTAAAGAAGTCAATTAACTTTTTTTACTTTCATCGAAGGAAAAGACCTAAAACCCTCTTTAGAAAATTCACTCAATAACTCGAAAGAGACCTGAGAAAACGTAAGTGACTTTGCATTAGGAAAATAAATCCCACCAAATCCCAGACCGCTTATCCAACCGGAACGGAAGAGAAAAAATATCGCCACAGGACCGAACCAGAAAAACACTTCTGGGAGAAGAAACAAAGGTTGAGCCTTTCTCGTTTTTTCCAAAAGAGGTGGTGATGTCAAAGAAAAGAGGGCCATTCCCTAAGACAAATTAGCAATGCACTGGAATTCCCCAGTACAGCATTGATTCTACTGATGGCTCCAATATGTTGCCTTCTAGGCGGGAAGGACATTCTGCTGATTGAGGACAGGCATACTGGAGGACTCTGATAGCCGTATTATTCATAGGATGAAATGCCATCTTTCTGTGTTGATCTTATAGCGCAACATTTCTTTCTGAATTTTCTTCGCATTGGCTTCATTTTGTTCTGATCCGATAAATAATTCGAGGGAAATAAAGAAATGTGGTGGAACCGGAAGAAAAGAAGTGTCAACCTAAATTCCCCCTGCATTTGCTGGTACGAAATGTTACAACTCAAGAAAATGGACTTCCTTTTTCTCTTTGAAAACAGAAAAGAAATCGCTGTCGTTTTATTTGGTTAGGAAATGTATTAGAATTGTTAACGGTGAGTTTGAAAGAGGAAGGGGGACTTTTTTTTCCTATTTGGTTGAAACTTTTGTGGTGAAACATTTAGCTTCACGGATGAGACCTTGTTTTAAGTTGAAAAAGAGGTAACATTTTGATGGGGGGGGGGGTTTCTGTAATTACCTAAAAAAGAATAGAAAATTAAAACTGGATTGCACTGTTGTTCTATGAACTGAAGAGCATTAATTGGTAAACATTCTTAATCGACCTGTAACATTCATAGTCATTAATTTTTTTTTCTTTGAGCAACTCTATAGGATTTTAATATAGAAGAAAAAATCTGAAATATTCTATCTTGCTTGTTGATATATGCTTGTTTTCGAATCAAATGTATCCTCACTAATACATTATTTCCTTATAAAACTTTAATAAAACATTTTACATGTCCTGTACACCTAATAATTTGAAAATTTTACTTGTTGTGCTTAAATAATTCACAATTTCCATGCATATATTGTAAGCGTGATGGACTAAAAGCGTTTATCTTAACGATTTCTGAAGCACAGTTGGTTTTGAAAACAATGGCCGTACACTTTTTGCATGCCAATGTAATAATTGCAAATAATAATAATAATAATAAATCTTGCACAGTAGTGAGCGAAATTTTGATGCCTATTTTTCTTTGCTATGCACACTACTATATAATTCTTTTTTGCTATGCTATTTAGAATGACTGTCATTTTGAGAAAAATGTAGCGATAATGTATTGCCTAAAATAATATTAACCATGTTATCATCATGTAATGTGATTTTTCATGTAGTATGTTTTCCACTTTCATTTAAGCATTCAAAGGTTTATTAATCAATCGAACGATTTAAGATCTACAATTTTCCCTTTAAGTGGAATCTTATTGCCAGAAATATTGCAGATCATTCAATCAGTCTCTATCAATCCTATTTTGCTTATATTACATATTAATTGCATAGAAAGTAAATTTTAAGTATGATTGTTCCTGGAAAAAATAACATTAATTCCTGAAAGGGAGAAAAAAATCCTAAAAATAACCGGAATGAAATATTTTTTCATACAACGCCATATGGATTAATAAATTTATGGATGCATTATTAAATTTCATGTTCTTCGTGCTTTTTAATTGGGATTTACCTAGAGATTTATAACTTATTCAGAACAGAATTAAAAATATAATATATGTAATGTTCTAGAAAACATCTTGAGAAATAACTTCTCACATTAATGGTAATTGTTTACAGACTGCAATTTTTATAGGTCTTAATCACATAAATATGGAATTTTTTTTGTAAAATTAATTTTAAAAAATGTATACCTTATATAATTTTATACCCTATTTAAAAATTTTTTATATATAAATTAAATACATTATATAAATAAAAATTATAAATTACATATTATATATTTCGTCTTGAATGACTCGAACTTATTTCAGATGCTGAAAATTTCGACGATATGAAATTTCGACTAACTCTTTAATGCAGCAATTAAATATTTGCTGAAGATTGCTTGCTTAATTTTGCAAAGTAAACGTTAAGAAACGCATTTTTCTCAAGGAAAGAGAATAAAAATGGATCACTATTTTAAAAGATGTTTCTCATTAACCATTAATGTTTTATTGGTATGTCTCATTTTCCAATGTATATTTTAGTTCTGACCATAAAAAAGGTTTTCAGAAGAAGTTAAAAATTTTTGAATAGAAATTACGACTCAAGTTGATGCTTAAGAGATTCTGATGTAGATTAATAAAAATTGCCTTTAATTCTTTCCGATTTCTTATCATGTCCTTAATGCTCACAAATTCTTTTTTCTTTTAGATAAATAGAAATATATGTTTAATATTTTTTTATTTTCATGAGAGAAATTCTTAATAATTATTGGAGTAAATGTGCTGCGATAATGCTTTAAAAGGGCATTGAATAATGCTTTAAAAGTGCATGAATAATGCTTTAAGAAAAGCAAAAACTATATAAGGCTTTGAAAATGCGTGAATAAGGCTTTAAAAATGCAAAAATTGAGTAATGCTTTAAAAGTGCAAAAATTAAGAAGCTTGGTTACATTATTAATGAAAAGATAGTTTTTATTTGGTCATTCTTTGAAAAACACTTAAAATAAAACAGGAAACAGTCACATTTCTCACAAAATCTGAAGAAAATACCGATTTTTTCTATCTACACTTTTTACATTAATCATGCTTTTCCTTCATATTGCTGCTTTTCTTTGTTATTTCCCTTTTTATAAACTGTTATTATAACAGATATCAACAAATTAATCACTGTCATCTATTTTTAAGATGTGTTACTTGAAATAAACGTCTTCCTTTTTTGTTACCGGTTTCTTACAGTAGTTGTTTTCTGAGAAAAGCAACAACTTCAGCTTTTATTCTCTAAGAAATTTACTTAGCAACTTATATTAGATTGGCAAAAATACAAATTAAATAAATAAAAATTCATTCATTCCTGCCTTGCATTTTTTTGGATACAGAATGTTTTGCCTTTCAGTTCGGCATGATGTTTGGATAACCAATAAATTCAGCAAGTTTTTGATTAAAAAAGCAATTGTATTTATGTGGCTCAGTTCGTACTTTTATCTAACTCATTTTTACATACAATCAAAACTGAACACGTTGAATTGAAAATTTTTTATTATGACAGAATATTGCAGGTCATGAGCTCTAGAAATAAAGAATTGTTTCAAATGAAAGGACCTTAAAGTAGATTGCAGTGAACAAATAATATAATAACACCAAACAGTGTAAAGTCTGTATATCATTCACAAGTTTGCATTTCATATAATGAAGGCAAGCTATAAAATTTGATGAGATTTTTATTAATTGGCATCAAATATAATATAAAACTAGCAATAAATATCTATTACTGCACGCTTAAGAATGTTATTATAATCAATACCATTTTTTTACTTTAATGTTGTCAGCATTTCAAGATTTAACATAAGTTATTTGTCATTTTATAATATTTTGTTCCTTGGCAAAATGTTTCAAAAAAATTGGTGAATATTATTTCACCACTATAAAAATCCCTATTTTCATTGATATTATCATACTTAAATATAACTATACGACCTGAAATACAGCTTGCAAAACATTTCTGTATGTAGATAGTTGTGGAGGGTGCATATAGAAACAGAGAAGAATAAATAGACTGGAGTCTATATTGCATATTAAATATATGCTTCTGACTTATTTAACTAAATTAGTGAACACTATGCCATCTGATTAACTAAAAAAAGAAAACCGAGGAAGAAAAACTTTTCATATTCGTAAAAAAAAAAGTTTTTTTTATAAAACTGTATTTGTTTTTTCTATACATTTTTATTTTAATTCATTCTTTAATTATAAAAGTATCCAAGAATGTAAACAATTGATACGAGAAAAAATATTCAATTACGTGTTAGGCTCTGAATTAAATAAGCTGGTGAAGTCTAGCGAATACCTTTATTAAATAATCAACCAAACTCTTTAATTTTGTTATTTATTCCGTTTGTGTATCCCAATTCACTTGGAACTTATCATTTATTCCTCAGAATTCATTAAATCTTACCTTCTAGTTCATTTATCTAAATTTGAAGAGAATTTATCCTTTGTTGAGTCCCCTTTATTAATAAAAGATTTTCAAAGCAATTCATTACAATGTATGTTAAAATTGCAAAATAAGCCAAAAAACCTTTAAAAAAATCAGTTACACGATCAGTGGAATATTTAAATGTCATGAGTTCAGTAAACTAGTGAATTTCGGTGATTACAGTGAATTGAGGGATACAACCCCTCAAAAGAGTGGGTGGCTGAGGGTGGCAGTGAGACGAGGAGAGCATAACTTAAAATAAAGATTGGAGCAATGATAGTGCAATGCTTGTTTTCAGTAATTACATCGAATTTCTCTTTCGCTCATCCATAGAAATAAAGACAAATGAATTACGTTTTTAAGGTTTTAGGTGGGAGAAGAAATAAAAAAGAAGATTTAAAAAGAAATAAAAGTAAGTAAAATGCACAAAGAAATGATTGAAAAAAAAAGTCATGACTGCAAAGAAACTCAGCCAAGAAAATTACCAAAAAAATGCAACATCATCATTACTTTTAAATTACATGTCTTTTCGATTAATTCGTTCTCTCAAGTTGTAGCAAATAAATGATCTTTTCCCTCTTTGGTTTATTCAAAAAAGGGAGCTTTTCAAGAAGTTTAATTCTTTTCGTTATTATTATCACTATTATTTTGGAAGCTGACTTCGTCATTTGAGCATTGAAAAGATTTCCAGCAATCATCTCCGTATGTTCCGAGTCTGTTTTCTTTTGTTGTACCTTGAAGATCATTCAATGCAATACGATCATTTGAGAAATGTGTGATAAATGTGGATGGGAAAGATAGCTATCTTTTGAAAAAGAGAATCAGCAAATCGTTTTCCCAAAATAAGCAAAGAATATGTTTTTGCGCTTTTTTAATCCACGAAGGGAAGCAAAATAGTGTATTTAATGAAAGTTTTTCCAAAATTTTAATGAAGTTTTTTAAATACAGTAAAATATTGCTGTTTCTCCTGAACTTATGTATTTGATTATTATTCTTCGACTAACTTTTTCTGTTTGGTCTTAGGTCAAATTTCACATTTCTCATTAATATTCAGTTTCACATATAAATGAAAGCCCCAAACATTTACATTAACTTCCTCACTCCAAAAATCAACATTGTCAGAGGTAATTTATTTTCTGCATAATTCTAGGTAATTCTTATCGCGATTTTATATACTTCCGTATCTTAATTAAGATATCCGACTACATTCGAAGGAATATTTTTGAAAAATTGGATTTTTTAAAAACTACTTAAAACTATGAATTTAAATGCATTGTCAATTATAATAAAAAAATACTATAAATGCAACAAAATTATTTGAAAATATAATATATTTTGAGAAATATGAAAATTTATTGCAAATTTTAATGAAATTTAACCAAATTGTAATGTAGCAATCCTCTTTTTCTGTGTACACAAGTTATAGAATATAATGATGGATGAAATTAACCAAAATCTAAGACACATTTTGAGATCGAAAGAAGTTATGAGTAAAAATATACGCATATATGCATTTTTCCATCAAATCACAAAATAACTATTCTAAAAACACCTATAAATAAAGAAATATGCTACCAACAATAGCACTTTTGATTCATTTCATTGCCCATATTGTTTAAAACACATATTGAAATTTTTACTCTAATATCGCTATTAGTTTCTGAGATATCATGATAACGATGGAGAATTTTTGTGAAAATAAATTTTTTAAGGAAATTGAAGACGCATTTTAGCTCAAAAGTATGTAACACTGCATGGATAGGCCAGCCCTTAATTTTCCTAGAAAAGATAAACTGTTTTGGAAAAAGGAAAGTCTGCACTACAAAAAATAACAATAAAAAATAATTCTACAATGTGCTGGATAACCTGTGTTTTCAACGTAGCCTTAAGTTGATTTTTTTAAAATTTAGATAAAAAGATAGGCTAGATAATTTTTATTATAATTTCATAGCTGAACATAAAATATTTTCGAATAAAATAAATATAGGTTGACAGTCGGAAATATTCAAATGGACATTTGGTACACTCTTTATGTTCGTGTTTCTTGGCCTCAGATAGTTTTTCCCTCTTTTCTTTTTTCCCTCTTTGGGATGTCGTAGAATTGTGTTTCCCCCTCTGCGAGTTGTAAATGCTATCTAGTTTCTTTTCTTCGGCAGACCCCCACATTATTCTTGCCTGGCACGTTATGGGACTTGTGTTTCTGCTCTTAGAGTTCCTGTTTACAGAATTCTAGTCCTGTTCTGGACATTGTTACTTTCAATAGAAAAAAACAAACATTTGCTATTGTTACTTTTTTTGTACTAATATATATATATATATATATATTATAATGTAATGATTTAAAATTTTGGAAGTAGATGAAGTAGAAGTTCGAAGACTTTAAGGGGGATTTTTCATTTTTAAAGTTCGCTTTATTCTTCCCCTGGAGGCAGGCAGCATATTTAAAAATAGCGCGGGCAAGTAGATGTGACGTAAAAAAGCCAGAAAACGCCACAGGAGTTTTTAAAAAAACTACCATATAATAAATAATGAAGATTATTATTGTTTAAAATGAGCTTTCATGTGTTAATATTTACTTATTCAAACTAAACAAAATTTTATTGTTTAAGCCATAAATTGTTTTACTTTCCTGAAATGAATTTGGGAAAACATTAAAATTTAGAAATATAATAACCATCAAGGACACTTCAAGGTCAAGTATTTTTATTAAACAGCTGCCAGTTTAGATTTTTCAGAGATTTCGAACGGTTGGAATTTTTGACGGTTCGGACGGGTTTAATATACCGGTTTTGGGCTTACTTATAAATTTATTTTCTTGTAAGGAACTTAATATTGAGGATTTATTCTAAGAAAGAGTTTGATTTTGAGCCATTTATTAATTTCGTTTTTCCTTCTTTGTTGCAAAGAATTCGGCTTTTTGCAAAATCCGCAAATCTACAGGATTTTGAATATTTTCTGCATTTTCTTTGTGTTGTAATGTATCATCTATATGTATCATTTCTTCTTAGGAAAACAGTAAATCAAAGGGGTTTCTGTGTTACAGAGAATTTCAATAAATGCTCGACAGTTTCACGAATAATCTGGAAGACAACCATTACAAAACCTTACTGCCATAAATTTTATTATTTATATTCTAAATGTCAATGGTTTTGAATTCTTCTAAAATTATTTAGTTATTAAAATGTATTCTATTAAAACTATGAACTGTAATCAAGTATTATTTCTTTTGCTGTAGAAAATAGACATTTCAATTGACGATTTTATAAATCATTTAACTGATAGTTATTCGAAAAAAGGGTGGTAATTATTACGGCTTCAAAAACATTAGCCAGAATTGTGATGGATCATACAAATAATAGAGCGTCTCATGTCAAGAATTTGTTTGAGATTCATTATACAAATAATTTCTGCGAATTTGCATAAAATCTAAGTGTATTGTAGAACATTTAAATATACATGAATGCTCTCAGGGTGTTTTAAAATGAACTACACTAATTTTTTCTTTATATTTTTTTAATGAGTGTGCTGCATTACAGCTTTCTTTAGCTGATCGTATCTGAGATATAGTCAGCAGGATAACAACCTGTTTTGATGAGCTGTTATCATTTGATTTGCATTTGGTAAACTTATAATCACTGATCTATATAAATAAAAATGAATGCTTTTCTGTATGTCGCTTATACGCTGCTGCACCACTCATCAAATTGCGATCAAACTTCTTATTTGCAATTACGAGATGCATAGTAAAATGATGGCATCTCTATACATAAAAATGAATGCTTGTCTCTTTGTTCTCTACTCATCGGATGGCGATAAAATTTTGAATACTTATACTTGCACTTATTTGTTGCTGTTACATATGGAAAAAAAATATTGCCAACCCTAAAGTCTGGAATAATGAAGCTAAAAAAAAGAATGAATATTATTTATGTTTCCCCTTTACATATTACTGAGTTGCATTCATTTCCAATAGGAAAATAAATATTATTCTACCATTCCTATCAAACATACAGTTATTATAAATTTCAAAAATGATTTCTTCCACGGTGCCGGGTACCAGCTAGTTTCAACATCAAATTCGTGCAAAAAATTCAGTATATTAAATAGATAAATCACAGAATCAAATCAGAAAATTTTGGAAAAACATTTAACTACTACTGAATAATTCGACCTTTTAACCCCTACTGTATAAATAATAGTAACTTTCTGGTTAAATAAGTATCTCTTTCCAGAAAACAATACTTGTTAGTTACATAATCACCAGAGAAACAAACTTTACTAAAATCAACAAAACAATTAGTGTAATATTTTTTATCAGTTTATTCTTTTTATTGTTCATTTAATTGAAAATTTTATTTTTCTCGATTTGTGTTTGGTGGAATTCATTATTCTGTGACCAACACTTTTTCTTGTTCTAAGCCCATATCATGCCCAATTTATTTTTATTAACCATCATTACACTAGCTATATATTATTTCTAACCATCATTATACTAGCTGTACTATATTATTTCTAACCATCATTATACTAGCTGTACTATATATTTTTTCTAACCATCATAATACTGTACTATATTATGTCTAACCATCAATATACTGTACTATATTATTTCTAACCCTCAATATACTGTACTTCTTCTTGCATACAGCCGACCACCCCGTCACCACTGAACGTAGCAGTATCGACAGGATTTGTTGGGGTCGACTGCTGAATAAGTATTGTACAGCCTTACATTGACCAATCAATTAAACTAGCATTCCTTTCGGGGTAGTAAATGACTGTCTTCCTCCCCATCGGTACTCTCTCAAACAGTTGGAATGAAACTGTTCATATTTAACATCATATCCTTCAGGGTTTTGAGATGACCTGGTACCATCAGCACTGTACTTAAATCATTATTGACAATCTTCATGTCCTTCCTTAACTCTGAGATCTCCATACATTCCATTAAATAGTGATAAACTGTACCCATTTCTCCACAAATGCATTTATTTTCTTGCGTTCTTCCAAATCTTTGGAAATATGCAGGAAATCTCACATGCCCAGATATTATTTGGATTATAAGCCATATACTGTACTATATTATTTCTAACCATCATTATATTGTACTATATAATTTCTAACCATCATTATAGCATTTAGTGAAGAGGGGAATGAAAATATCTCCGAAGTCTATTATTTTAAACTAAATCCTTAATATTTACCAGCATTCTCAGCATCCATAACTCATTCTCTCTATTTACAAAAGAGCTGTTTATCAGCTTATCCGTGAGTTTAACTTCCGAAAATTGCGTCCGTATTGAACCGTTTCATTCTTATCGCTTTCGTCCTATGCTACGTCTCCATTTAGAAGCATCCATTGTCTCGCATGGAAGCAATAAATCAAGTTGTTAGTCTGCATTCGGTAGTCGAACATTTTCGACCAATTCAAAACCGATTTGACGGAAATAATTCCTGTTAATCTGTGACTTGCAGGTTGCGAGAGAGCGACGAGTATAATTGTGTATAATAATCGCGGAATCTTTTAAGTCAGCACCATTCTCTAAGATAATGAAGCTGCTGACTGAACACCCCTGCTCTTTGTGATAGAGTGATGCTGGAGTAACGACTGACAGAGAGAATGTTGTAATTACGAGGATTTGTAGTGGTACCCAACGGGGGAACTTTCTAACATCAATAAGAATGTAGCGGAGGGTTGCAGATTTTGCAAAGTGCTGTAACGACTTGTAATGAAGTGCTCGGTCATTTACGTGGAGATTTTTATTGCTGCCGTGCAGAAATTTATTTTAATCTCGCTCTTAAGAAGATTTGACGGTGGAATTGGCAGTAACGCTGAACTTCAAACAAGACGAAATCTACTTGAAATATTCAGAAATACTTCTTATTTTTAGATTTATCATTCAAATATTCTTTTTTATGTAATTTCTAAATAAATGATCAGTAATTTATAATGCGAACATTAAAAATTGAGTTTCAATTTATTCAAATGTCTTGGGGAGAGGTAATTCAGAAAACTCACCAACTTTGATGCAGTGTTTTTATTGCCAATATTAATGAACTGTAAGAGAATTTTTTTCCTATACAATCATTCTTTAAGATGTGCAGAACTAATGTAAAAGTTTTAGAGCAGGACAGAGTTATATTTAAGAAGTTGTAGGGTTTTCCAGTAGGTTTTGGTGAGAATGTTACATGGGCTATCAGCAAATGTTGCACTTTTTTTATTACAGATTTCAAAAATTAATTAGTATCCTCAATTTGGATAGCAGGGTATAGTGCTTTTTATTTGAACTAGCAATATCATTTAAAATAGCATTATCAATTTTAGAAGCAGAGTTCGAGCAGAGATTAAATTGCTCTGTCAAAGATACGCTTTTTTGTTTAATCGAAAATGGTTTATTTTTTACACAAAATCTATCCATCCGATTCTGTAATTTATATCTTTTCTAGAAAATAAAAACGTTTTGAGGTTGAAAATGAAATAGACATGTTACAAAAGATTTATGAATTAAATAATTTAATTACTTCCAAGAACCACTTTGAAAGAAATCGCTTATCTTTTTGAGGTTGGGCAAAAGATGTTATTAAATGTTCATCTCGCATTAATTTTTTTAAAGAAAGAAGAGATTAAAATAAATAGAAAAATAACAAGATATGCATTTAAAACACTGCGTTAAAGTAAAATAAAAACCCTTTTGATTGAAAACAGCTGAAAGTACCTACATGAAGGAACATTCAAAGATTTCATTTTTAAGATTCTTTTATGTTCGTTTGTGTAATGTACTTTTAGCATTTTGTTTCTTTGTTCATTGTAATTATTTATCTTTAGAATCTTTCTATCTCCAACTTTGAACGAATTATCTTATCTAATTATCTGTAAGATCCGCATTTTTTTCCCTAAATATTATATTTTTATTTTATTTTAATAAACGCAATATCATCCTTAATGAGATTTGTTATTTGTTTCCTCTAAATCTCAAATGAATCTTTTTACTACTGGCTTTAAAGGCTTTATCATTCAATGGGAAGCTTTGATATTTAATAATTTATTAAGATTATTATTTATGTTCTTACTCTAAGGAGAAAGAAATTGCGACATTTCTGATATACACGCATTAGAATACAATTTATGTATTATTTGTCAATTTCTGAGAAACTGCTATTTGATGTTTCTTGTACTATACGATTGTCTGTTAGAGCTATTGATGAAACAATATATTAGTTATCAATCAAATTCTACTGTATAATATAGTTTTAAAATCAAAACGTTTTCAAACATTAATTATCGCAAACGAGTATCCTGTATATGATAACATTAAGTTTTAATTTTACAACTGTTTTCGCTACTGACTAAGTATAAGGCACCTACTGTTTTGGAAATATTTCATCAGATCGATTTCACATAATTTTTTACATTAATCGATACCCTTGCATGAGTAACTGAATTTTGCTGAAAATTCAAACAATTCGGTACACGTACGGCGTATTGTAAATGGTTTACAGTGCTTCAGGATTGAATTGGCTTTCTTATATGTATTGCTTCATTATTTTCCATAAAATAAGTTTTTTGGAAGCAAAAACAAACAAACATAGGGATAGATTTATGTATATAAATGCAACAATTTTGAGGTGAAACAACTGGGCAAGAAATTTACCATATACTTTAAATAAGTAATCAAAACATTTTCTCTCACGAATGTCATTGAAAATATTTCTGTCATTTCAAATTACTTTCAAGACAAAACAAAAATCCTATGTTTAATTAGAAAATAATCAAAAATTGGAATTTTCTTATTTATATTCCCACGTACTTTAGATTTCTAAAGAAAGCATGAAGCTAGATAAAATATTTATCAAAATTGTATACGTTTAGGTTCTAATTTTCTATTAAACATAAAATATCTATCTTTCATAATATATCAATATCTTTTTTCAGAACCATATTTGTTGCATATATCAAAGAAATAATTCTTATGGTTCCGTTTATATACATAAATGTAATATTGATGAGACACAACCTTATTTCCTACACACAACCTATCATCCATATATTTTGGATGAAACATCACAAATATTGTTACAGTCCCACATTAACATGAGGACAAAAGTTTTATTAGTAAATGATAAAAAATTAGAATGTTTTTATTTATATTTACACCTACTTTAGATTTCCAAAGAAATCATTAAACTAGGTAAAATATTTATCAAAATTGTATACGTTTAGTTTTTAATTTTCTGTTAAACATAAAAGATCAGTATCTTTTTTCAGAACCATATTTGTTGCATATATCAAAGAAATAACTCTCAGGTTCCATTTATACACATAAATGCAATATTGATGAGACACAACGTTATAACAAGCAATCATCCATATATTTTGGATGAGACAACGCAAATATTGTTACAGCCCCACATTAGCATAATGACAAAAGTTTCTTTCCCTACTTTCGAGTTGCGTTGGATGCTGGTTTCTAAATAATATTACATGGAGTCGCACGTCTTGCACGTCTAAGAAAGCGTGCATCCCAAATGGCACGAATCCTATTTGCTTGATTAAACATTAAATCTCTTCACTGAAGTTTACATTACGTACCCCGACACACTGGACTCCCTCATTATTATTTCCATACTAAGGCTATACGATCTTTAACTTAAATTTCAACCCTCTTCTGGAAATGGGAACACTTCAATTTTAGCTATCGTCTTTACTCGAAGTGTTTTAGTCCTACTTTTATTACGATTTTTTTTAACTTTTTGTTTCACCTCATTCCATGGTAAGATCCCTTTTTTTTTTAAGATTTTTTTTTTTTTTTTGCATTTTTTTAGATTTCAGGTGGGAATAGATCTCCAGGAGAAGGGAGAAAAAAAACTTGTGGGTTGGAGAATGGGAATGAGGTGCGAACGAAGAAGGAAAGAAAAAACATCTTAAAAATGAAGATTTGAAAGGGTAAAAAAAGGATGGGGAAATATACAGAAACTGAGAGAATAAACTGTAAATAAAATGGCTCCGGAAATTGAAGCCATCAATAAGAATCGCATTTAAAATAGGATTTGAAGAAATACAAAGCAACCAGTTCCTGTTTGCCAAATGCACAATTGCATCAAGAAAGAAGTATAAATATCCAAAAAAGAAGCATTTAAGTCACTAAAATTAATTTATTTCCCAAAGAATTTTACAAAAAGCCTTGCTTTATTTTCCGAAACTGTAAAAATAATCGAAGAGATCTTTAATATAGTCAACAATTTGTTCATAATTGAATTTTTTTAATTACCTTATTCCCATTAATATTTAACTTATCTATATTCTTTCATTTAAAGGATATAATTGTAGAATAATAATTAATAACCAAAATTGAAGACACAACCAAAGACAAGAAAAACAACATTTAAAGCAGCAACTAATATGAATAAATTGTAAAAAAAAATATATATATAAAAATATATTTCTAGAAAATGACAATTTAATATATATAAATCAATATCCAAATTCAAGTTAAGAAATATTTAAATTTAGAAAGAAACAAAAAAGTTTCTTTAAGTCCGAAGACATTATCAATTTCATAAAAAATAATTATTAAAATTATATTGTAAAAATGATTTTTATTCGAAAACTTTTCTCTGTATTTAAAATATTCATATGAAATTATAACACACGATTCTGTAGTCAAATGTATAAAGCAAAACGTTTTCGTAGATAATATAATTTTGATAATTAGGAAATTTAATCATTATTGATGAAAGAAAAATGCTTGTTTACTAATGTATTTGTAATACTTTTTGATTTATAAACACTTTTTTATTACACTTTACTATCTTCATGTAAAAAAGCTTTAGAGTTCAAACCGTTTACTTGCATGGATTTATACTCTCCTAAAATAAACTTTTCAAGACAATTCAAATTCCGTTTATTGAAATTTACAGAGGATTTAAATGAAAATCACGATCGGCTTATCAATAAAAATATGTTAATATCTTTGCGGTATTTAACAGCGGTATTAAAATAAGAAATACATAATCAATACTTTAGAAGGAATTTTGAAACATGTAAGAAAAATATATCTAAAATTTCATGCTCAATTGAACAAATATTTGTTTGCAAGAAAAAGAAGTGGGGAAATAATTAGTTGAAGAAAAAAAAACAGATGATTTGTTCCTTTTGATTTCAGATAGTAGTATATATGCTTTGAAATGCGTAGAGTTTTTGCTTTGAAAGAAAAAAAAAAGTCTGACATATTCCTTTTCACTGTATTCTGTATAGTTTTTCTTTGAAAAAAGAAACAATAGAGAATTCCACATTCCTCTTCACTGTATCTCCATATTTTTTCTTTGACAAGAGAAACAATAGAGAGTTCCACATTCTTCTTCACTTTATTCTCTGTAGTTTTTCTTTAACAAGAGAAACAATAGAGAATTCCACATTCCTCTTCAGTGTATTCTCTGTAGTTGTTATTTGACAAGAGAAACAGTAGAGAATTCCACATTCCTTTTCAGGGTATTTGTAGTTTTTCTTTGACAATAGAGAATTGCTGAAGTATATTTTCCCTCAATTAAATCCTTTTGATGGACACAGCTTTGAGATTTGAATGTTCTGGCTACATAAAAGGAGGATATATTATGCATATAGCAATATCTAGTTTGGCAAGTGCCTTCGTTTATCCTCTTATTTGCCTGTTGTGAAAAGCATTTAACTCTTCAATATAGAAAAAAAAGTACTGTAAAATGTTAACTACATGATAATTCACGATAGCAATTTTGCTAACAGGATTTTATATTGTTTTGAGAAGAACTTACAAATCGTTAGCATAAAAATTAATTTTTACTCATCTTAAACATGTAAAGCTTCAATTTTTATTTTCATATGAATTTTTTTTTATTTCAGTTTTATTAGTTTAATATTTCTTTGCGGTTTTTCAAACATAGATTACATAAATATATTTCAAAGTCGTTTCATTTACACTAAATGTATCAGCATTTTGACAGTCTGGTAAATCGAGTATTTCACAAATAATCTATAAGAACTAATATAGGATTTTCTTGTCAGAAGAAATGTGAAGTGATATTTTCAGATACTCTTATATTGTTATTTTATTATTCTCCAGTCGTAGTTTTTGTTTCAAGTTTTGGTACTTGTTATGTAGCTTGTGAATCGATTTCTCACATTTCAGATTCAAAATGTCAAACGATATTTTGATCGAAAGAAGAAATTAATTCTGCACAAATCTGTAGCAACAGATAATCGTTCTCTGAAATTGAAAATACGAATTTCCTCGCATTCACTCAGATAAACAAATCTTTATGTCAACGTATACAAATTGCATACTCCACTTAAACACGAATGAAACATTTCTTCTCCTCGTTAAACGGAATAAAATTACCTTCTTTCAGTCTTACATACAGATACTTTTATATTGTTATTTTACTAGTTTCCAATCTTAGTTTTGATACTTGTTATGTCGCTTGTGAATCGATTTCCCACAGTTCAGATTGAGAATGTCAATAGATATTTTGATTGAAAGAAGAAATTAATTCTGTACAAAGTTCAGACTATTCTCCGAAATTGAAAATGCGAATTTCTTCGCATTCACTCAGATAAGCAGATTTGTTTGCAAAAGTAACACGCATACTTTGACTCCATTTAAATACGAATGAAACATTTCCTCCCATCGTTAAACAGAATAAAATTTCTTTCTTTTCTGTCTTACATACAAAATGCACTTTTAAACTCCATCACTTCGTATCATATATCATTAAAACAAACATCTCGGAGGAAACCTGAAAAGCCACGCTTCCTTTTTTTTTTTCCTTTCTTTCCGAGATGCAGGGAATGTGTAGGGAAACCAGAGCCTCTTGAAATTGCCTCCTTTTAGCGCTAGCTAATAACAGCGTGAAAATCCAATGAGTAAAACTTGTCAGTTCAACTTACTCGTCCAATAGAGTAGATTCTGGAAAGTCACGTGACAAACGACGTCATGTGACAAATGGAGAGGAAAAGGATAGGATAAAAAATAATAATGAAAAAAAAAATCCTTGCAATGGATATTTTTTCTTCCTTGTGGTGCCGCATTCATTCCTTCTATAGTGGTTGTTACAGAAATTGGATAAAATCATTTGTAGCTGACAAGATTGAGAACATAATTTTTCTTCTTGGTTTCTATTACTCTACATACATCATCCTGACAAGATAGGAAGCACTTTTATGTACACTGCCCACTTTAATTCACTTTATGTTTTAGTTCAGGATTTAAAGGTTGCATCGTTGTACCTTGGTAGTACATCAGGATCATCCTTTAGAAGAAGAAAAAAAGAAAAAGGATGAAATGATGGTTGGGTCCTCCATAATCCTTCAGTCCGGTTGAGAACTATTGTTATTTTTTGATCTGTAGAGTAAATTTATCTGTGGGAAGGATATCATCAAAAATGTAATCCTTAAGTAGTCTTTAAATACATTATTCTGTTATATCTGTAAGTATCTAGAATGAATAAATGTGAAATGTTGAATTACGTAATGAATGATGACAGGGTATTAGCATAATTACAGAGTAATCATATTGCATATAATTGAGCTTATGGTAAAAAAATGTAAAAGATATGGAATGCAAGAACATTTCAAGAAAGACGGTTTTATTACTTATGTTTATTGCAAATATTAAAAAATAACATTATAATTATTATGTTTCTATTTTATTCTTTTACATGTTCCTTTCTTTTATTAACTGGTAATTATGGGGATTTCTAAGTTAATACTTGATCACCTAAATTACATATTTGCTAAATTATAGACTATTAAAAAATCTCATGATTATATTTTATTCAGTAGAATGACAGTTTTTCCTGACTATCCAAAAAATTTTCAACTTTCTCGGGATTGCTAAAAAGAAATGATTCGTAGATATAGCAATGGGAGTGAAAGAAATATAACAGGAACTGGATACAACAAACGAAAGTTCTTTGACGAGCAGTAGACGAAATACTTAGCTTTAAAAATAATAAAAGCATATTTTATACCTGTGCACAGACTCTTTATTTATCAATATTGTTTTAGTTATAATGTATATTTTAAGCAACTACAGAATAATAAGTAAATATTGATATTTTCAATTTTCCTCTAAAGAAAATGTTTGAATATTATGTGAATAATAAACTTTCAAGATTGAATATTTTATTTAATTTTCGAATGCAATATCTTCTAATTATTTAGAATTTTTCAGTTAAAATTATAATTTTATTGATTATCCAGAATGCGTTGCTTTATTTTAGTATTTACAGCAAAACTGCATAATTTTAGATTGAGGTCGTCAATCGTGAATGGTTTATCAAATATTTCTTAATTGCCCTTTAGTTGAAATAATATCGTCAACCGCTGGAACGACACAAAAGAATTGAAACGCGATTTCCGCTTTTATCGAATTTCTGCTGTGAAAAAAAAAGTTTCAATTTTTTCGTATTGATTACCACAACAAATTAAAACACATTTAAGAAAAATTTTACAATTAACAATTATTCTTATGCATTTGAGTAAATAATTGAGTTCATATATTTATTACTACATTTTGGTTTTTATTTATTAGTGTGAATCTAAGTTCTAAATATATACACACATACACACACATTTACAGTAAAACTACTTAATTTTAGATTGAGCTCGTCAATCGTGAATGGTTTATCAATTATTTCTAAACTGCTCTTTTGATGAAATAATTTCGTCAATCTCTGTAACAATGCGGAATAACTGGAACGCGATTTTATCGAGGCAATATCGGTAAAAAAAATTTCTGCTGTGAAAAAAAAGTTTAATTTTTTTGTATTGATTACCGCGCACATTTCAGAACACTTTTACAGTCAAGAATCACTCTTACGCATTTGAGTAAATAACCGAGTGACTACCTTTTTGCTTTCACTAATTAATGGGAATCCAAGTTCGGAATATTGACACACGCATAAATATAGGTTACGGTAAGAGAAATTTATAGTTTCTAAATAATAATACCGATATTACCGGTTATTATTAATAATAATCGATTAATTCTATTGATCGTAATATTAATACGTATATAAACATCATAATATAAAGTAACAAAGAACATTAGGAATAATCAAAATATATTATTGTAACATAATTTTATATATAAAGATATTGGATCGTAAAATAATAACACACATTCATTTGATTTTTTTTAATGCTTTAAAAAATATAGGAGAAAATGTATTTTCCTTCCTATGTTTATATAGATAAATCTTTGATTTATTTAACTCCTTTTCAAAATTGTATTTTTAAAGTTATTGTTTATCTTTCACTTTCTTGAAATTGTCAATGCGTTCCTGGGCATTTTTGTATGATTTAGATTGCGATTTATTATTATTATTATTTGAAATCTGCTAGAAACTTGTTACAAAAATGCAGATTTCATTGTTATTTTAATCTAATGACTAGTTTGTTTTTCGATTTTAATAGATTCATTCGATGAAATTTTCATTTCATAAAAATCGAATTATTAAATTCAGATAGTTATGCTTTTAAAATTGACCGAAAAATTTGTAACTAAATATTCCTAGATTTGTTTAATTTTTTTATGAATATATATAACTACAAATTATGATATCAGAAACAGATGCAGGAAACAATTTGAAAAAATGACGTGGTATAAAATTAGAGGCTTCGAATGAAACTTACAATAGAGAAAGGCTTGAAATCTATATAAATAAATCTGAATGTTTGTCTCTTACGCGCTGTCGTACAGTAGATCCGGTTTTGATGGAATAAATATTCATGTATAAATTCATTTCTAGATTAAAAAACATCTGATATTATAGAATTTGCTAATAAATACTTAAAAAAAAATCCATTATGGATTTTAAATAAGGGCATGAAAATATCAAGCAAAGCTCAAGTTATATAATGAGACATCCTTTATAATCCAAAGCTAAAATTTATATATAATTTTTCAAAAAATACATTCAACAGATTTATTTTACCTATTTCTGAAAATATTATTTTAAACGTCGGAAAAAATACTTATTTTGTCCTCCCATTTCCTACATAAAAAGGGAATATTGAATCTTTGCAGTAGCATCTTGCCTTCTGAAACAGATGCTTCAGACACTTACACGTTTATTCGTCAGAATTTGTTTCTTTCCTTTTTAGAATAAACACACGCTTTATTCCTTTGAATTTACTGTCTGTATTGGCTTTTATGTCTTCTGTGGAATTTGTTTGTTTTTTAAAATACTCTTTTTTTGCTTTAAAAAACTGTCTAAACAAGGCTCCTGGAAGTTTATTGCCTGTTTTTCTCAGTTTTATATAGCTTACTATTTGTTAAGCTGGAAAGATTTTTACTATAGATAAGTTAAGTAAAATAAATATGAATCAACTTCATTAATCTTATGTAAAAATATAAGCTTAATAAAGTCAATTCATGCCAATTTAATTCCAATATGCATTTTTTTGCCAAAGCTAAAATGCGTGATGATGTTTATTGCGCAGAAGGTATGAATAACTACATTTTTCATGTGATCATAATGTCCCGTAAAATGTCCGATAAGAAAACTACTATAAACTAATAGAAATGATTTCTAAAAGTAACTATTACTAATATTTATTATCGGAAAATATGAAATCCGGTAATTTTGATTTCATAGAAAATCAGCAAATTAAAGTAATTCAACTACATTTCATTTTCTATCAACTTCTAAAAATCTACAAAATATATTGGTTAATGTATAATTTTTTCTTCTCTTTTAAAAATGTGCTCAAAATTAAAAAAATATTGAAATTTATCTAAAAATATACTTTGGTACGGCCTAGAATAATTATTCTTATAATAACATTAGTTTTACGTCATTGTTTTAATTTAAAGGACCATTTTAATTATAGGCCTACCACGACTGGTGAGATGACCATTTTTGAATTTTTTGTTAAATGTCCATGGAAACGATATTTTCATTTTGCCATTTGAATTTATCATTTTTATTAAAATATGTCAAATGTATTTTCAATATTTGTACCTCTTTTGTTATTATATTTACTGGGAAATATTGGTAATAGGGCTTATCTACCACAAAGGTCCGTTTGACCTGTATAAATATTTATATGAATGCATATTTGTATGAATAATTGTTTACCAAAGCATGTTTTTGCATGTTTTTGTTATTGTTTATATAAGTTTAAACAAATCTATTTAAATCTTAAATATAAATAAAATATAAATATAGAAGAGTAAAATTAAAAGGGAATTGAAGAGGTGGGAAGTATCATTGTGGAACAAACAATTATTTTACGATTTTTTCTGAATGATTATATTACGAATAATAGATGATTATTTCACAAACGCATCATTAGTTTCAAAAATAATGCAAAAAATAGTAAATAATATTGTTGAAACTATCCTCGCAAATAGACTCGTGTCCATAAATTAATGATAGTTCAATTTCAGGAAAAGAAAGAATCTGAAGCAAAACAAATGTGAATTATTTGTAAGGCCTTTTTAGGCCTTACAAATAATTCAGAGAGCAAAAAATGTGCTATATGTTTGGTATCATAAAGAAAAATTGCAATTGTTTGCTCCCTGGAGCAAATTACAACAACAAAAAAAACTTACAAAAGCTAATATTACATGGTTGGTATGATGGTAATGCATAGTATGTCTCCCAGACAATGCATTACAGTCCGTTCAATGCCCAGGCCTGCTGAGTATCAAATTATCGATCTGATCTTGGGGAATATTACACTACTCATTAAACAATGGTCTCCGAAGTTCCAGTTGACATGTAGGTGGTGGTTGACGGACTTCAACTCGCCTATCAATCATGTCCCACACATTCTGTACTGGATTCAAGTTCGGTGAGAATGGTGGCGAAACCATACGGATAATATCTTCCTATCGAAGACATTCATTTTCGATATTTGCGTGATGAGGACGGACGTTGTCATCCATAAACGTAATGTTGTTCCAGAATGACTTCTCGAAAGATTTGACCTGTCATGGTTCCAATTTGAACACACAGATCAGTTCTGGAACCCAGAATAATTGCTCCCCAAACGAGAAATTCTGCATCACCATAACGGTGTCGTTCAATGATGTTCTCTTGATGGTAACGGGTACAGTCCAGTGAGAATCAGACTGCAAGTTCAACCTGAAGTTGTAGGAAAATATCACCAAAGCCCACTGTTGCGTAGTCCATAATACATGCTCTCTACTCCAAGCTAACCACAGGCGACTGTGGGTTGCAGTAAGTGGAACACATCTGACTGGCGTACAAGACCAATCTGCCCTAAGCGTCTGTACATGGTCTGTCTTGAAACTGTCTTACCAGAAACTGAAAAGAGCTGACGAGACAGGTCTGATACTGTGCTCTGTTTGTTTCTTTTGGCAGTAACTGTCAAATACCGGTCCTCACTCAACCTTATAATTCGGGCGGCGACTCTACAGTAACGTCTACTCACATTACCATCATCTGGGAATCGTTGCCAAAGCCAGGAGATGACACGCTGGTAAATTCAAGTTCCTTGATACTTCCAGCTGGTTACGCCCACATGCCAGACGGCCGATAATTCTACCACTTAAAAAACAATCCAAATGCGTGCTTTTTGTCGTAACTATGCGTTTATAGTACTTAAAGGCTTATAAAGCACTTGCAAACAATTACACCTCTTTGTCTGTATTCCTTAAACATCACTCTCTTACACTTTCGTCATTTGGTGGCTACTTGCAATTTGCATATGATTTTTGAAGGTGTGTGTAGATACGGGTGATATATGTAGTATAGAGTTTGATTTCTGAGTAACTCTCAATTATATTTAATGTATGGAAATTAGTGTAAAAGAGAGATTTTAAAATTTGGCAAGCATACGCCACGTTTTCCCACAAAAAAAAAATCGGACAAATATACGTTTGCTCTTTATAAAGTAAGCCAAGAGAAAATGAGCTGATAATAAGCTCGATGCACGAAACTATAAACACTGAAAAAACAAAAACATTGAAAACACTGTCAATAGCCCAAAAATCCGTATAGATATCATGAATTACAAGTTAGAAAGTAGTCTTTGAAATCGATGTCACGAAGTTGGACTTTGCATATTTTTTCAATATATATTAGATCTGATTTGAATAAATTTTCATGGTTGTTATTAAAACTGGAAATAATATGAGAAAATAGCCCAAAGTAGCAATTTGTGTCCAAAATAGCTGAAGAATATCTATAATCCAGCAAAATGTTATTCAGGGAACTTCTGGTGTTTCAAGTCTGAATTCAGGTAAGCAAAAAAGTGGCATTTGAAAGAAAGAAAGAAAAACCACAAACATCTTAGGTGTAAAAACTATTATATGGTAAAGTAATGCAGAATTTCATTCTTTGCAAAACGTGAAGTGAATGTGAAGAAGCTTTACTATTATATTACTTCATTCTTATTTTAAGGTGTTTTTATGTTTCTTTCAATTTAATAAAGAAGATGGAATTGTTATTTAGAAAAAATGTTTTATTCATACACTAAATCATACTGAAAGGTACATCTTGAAATACGTAACTTTTAAAACGTGGATAATTTAAATCTTTGTGGTAGAAATAGGTTGATAGGAAATGCAGAATAGGTACCTATGGAATGTCAGAAGATTTAGTTTCAAAGAATAAAAGGTTGGTTATATGTTATAATGGTAGTTTTCTTTCAAATTTCAACTTAGTAGGGCAAACGCTAATTATAACAAAAGAAAACATAAATAATAAAGAGATTATAATAGATATGGTTTAAAAATGATTCCATATTTTTCAAAATTATTATTTTTAGAAAGAATGAATATTTTCCAACAAGAAAAAACACCCTAACATTTCCAAAAAAGATTTAATAAAATACATAAATTTTAAAATTTTTATAATTTTTCCATCATTTTGATTATAACTTAGCAAGACGGAATATTTTCCTTAAATTTCTGTTTATTTTTAAAATGTGGTAATTCGAACGAATTACGTAAAATTCAAAAATAAAATAAACTTTTATACATTTCGAATTCAGTACACTTATTGATACTAACTTCTATTAATTGATAACTTTTGTAACTATATTAGTATATAATTTTTTCATCTTTTCAGTATCAAACTCAAAGCTAGTTAATGAATAAGAAAATGTCACCATTTAATGAAAATATCGGCAAACATTCGGATAAGAATAATTAGTTTTATAATTGTAACGGAAATTTTATTATCCATGTCAGTTTCTTTATTCACGAATACTGAAACCTCAGAAAAAAAGACAGTTTCTATGACTGCTATCTGCGGTTTAAAATTCGTTTTATAGGAAAACAATTTGACGATCTGGATGTCACATTTTTTAAGGTGTCCGACTATATTAAAAACACTGGTTATCGACCGCATTGGCGATTATTTTTAATATTGTTCTTCCTTGTCTTTCAGACTTTCTTCTTTCCAAAACAGTTTATCTTTTCTTGGAAAAGGCAGGCCAGACCTATCCTCCATGGGCACATTTTTTTCAGCTGAAATTTGTCTTTCACTTCCATTTTCTCAAAACTTTTGATTTTCATTTAAAAATTCTCCACCATTAATAAGATATCTCAAAAACTAACATAACTATTTACGTAAAAAATTCAGCATATGTTTTAAATAATATGGGCGATGAAATGAATCAAAAGTTTTAATGTTGGTGAAATACTTTTTCATTTATAGGTGTTTTTAGAAAAATTATGTTGTGATTTTATGAAAAAATGCATATATGCGCATATTTTTACCCGTAACTTCTTTGGATCTCAAAATATTTCTTAGATTTTGGTTCATTTCATTCACCATTTATTCCGTAACTTATGTATAAAAAAATAGGATTGCTGCATGACAATTTTATGCAGAGTGTCATACCATAGTTTTAAATAGTTTTTTAAAAATCCAAGTTTTCAAAAAAAAAAAAAAAAAAAAATCTACGAATGTAGTCGGATACCTAAAATTCAGTATTTACATTCTGAATACCAAAAGGAAGAACGTAATGATAAACAGTGCGCAACAGCCTGCTGGTTACGAATAATAACCACCTGTATTATTGTCACTTGCCGCTATACTATATTTGATCCTCTCGTCAATGCATGCAAGGAATATAACGCCTCTCTGAATGGATTCTTGATAATATTCACTCCTGATTCTTGGCAGGCAGTTTCAACATTTATTTAATCAGCGGAGAGGGAAGAGTTCACATTAACATCTTATCTGGGAAGACCCTCTGCCATCATTGTTACTCATTAGGAGCAAGGGCAGGGTAGAAGTTACGTCAACTTCCTTCAGTTCTTAATGAGTTCCAGTAGAAACCATCAGCAAGGTCTACAGGTCATTCAATAAGTCCTCACCAAATCACTTTCGTACGTAGGTAATTATGCATGCAATTATTCAATTCGAACCAAGAGCCAGTCTATTTAACATAAATACAATTCGGAAGTTGGGTGATGTATGCCTTTTTGTATCGTGTGTGTGTGTTTGGAGGGGAGGGGTCAGGTGGCTGAGAATGGAGTTGGAATTTGTTTTTTGACGTGATTAAGAGAAGGGCAGGACATTTGACTCATCGGAAATGGAGATAAATCCCTTTCCATTTGCAGGGAGGGGGAATAAAAAATATTTTGGAGGTGAGTAACGCCCGTGATTGCAGATGGACAAAATCGGCAATCACGGAGTATCGACAGATTGTTAGAGTATCAACAGAGACTAATTATTGTTTAATTTTTAGTAGAAATTTTTTTAAAAAATGTCGAAACCCATTTTATTAAACTATGGATTGTATAACAACAGCAACATAAAAATTTTGATAAAATAAATACCTAATTATTGCAAACTAATGATTGTTTAATTTTTTGTAGTAAATTTTTAAAAAATGGGGAAACCCATTTTATTAAATAATCCATCCACGAGGAGCAATCTGAGTGTATTGATCTCAATTATTGCAAACCGTAGAAAAGGAAATGAGTAATTCATTGAATGATTTTCCCCCAAAAGAATATTATTCCATAAATATCTGTCAAATCATCGCATTGATATCATTCTTGATTAGTAGAACGGTTGAAATTCTGTGGATAGTATAACAACAGCAATAAAAAAAACCTAATAAAATAAATACCTTTTCCTTTTTTTAAACACAAGCAATGAAAACTGGATTTTTCTTGCTTAAAATGCATTATCAATGTGGTATTTATCTCAAGTAGTCCCTATATCAAGTAAAATGAAAAAACTAATTAATTAAAAGACTTTTTTAATAATTGCTAAGATAATCAACAAATTTAACTATCAAAAAAGATTTAAAGATAATTTGAAGCGGAATATCTACAAGTTGGAAATGCTGCCTTGTAGACCTTTTTTTGTACAAAGTCAGATATTTAACATTGAAACAGGATATAAAGTATTGAGTTTCCTACACTAATAGAACAACGAAAGTTTTGAGAACGTTTTGAGATTGAACTTGTATTTGCAATTCCGGTTTGAAAATTACAAGATTGCAAACGACCTGTTCATATAACTCAAATTTTCCACCATATTATGCATATTTACGACCCCTCCAAAGAGTAAGAAAATAAAAATTCAATTAAAATAATAACTGCCTCTTTCATTATTTGTTAGATGATAATCATGGAATATTCGGCTGACTTTGGGATTGTAAAGTAATTTTCAACGTAAGATACAGTAAACCAAGTAAGATATCTTCCAATGCATGACAACATTAGACAATGCGCTTTACATAATCATTATTTATTTCGATCTTACTCTTGTTAAAAACTTTTACCATTATCTATTGGAGGTAGATGATATTTCTGTTTTATTTCTAAAATACCAAAATAATTCAGACTATAGTAAAATAAGAATTTATCCAATACAATAATAGGACATTCTAATAATGCATAAAAAGACGAAAATTTACCTTTAAAGAAAATTTATTAAAAATTGGCAGCAGTTAACGTCAATAAAATCCATATCATTTGGAAATTATCAAATAAAGGTTTTTTAGAGGAAACGAGGGATTTTATCTCTTTATTTTTAATATTCAACAAATATTGTGTAGAATTTATTAAAAGGTACAACCAAGTTCTTCGAATTTTGATGATCTTTCGGTTGTTTATTTTTTTAAAAAAGGAGTTTCTTAAAATCTAATGATAACGAAAAAAAATATTTGTAAAATCTTAGACTCAATACAATCTCTGAAAAATACACTTAACTGACACGGTAATCTTAAAATTAAGTTTTTTGGACGAGAAAAAAACAATCAGTAATTAGGAAGCATTCTTTTAACTGTCTGTATTCATTCTGGGACCGGAAAAAAATTTACAGGCAATGAACTGACAATTAGTTTTACGATTAGACATTAATCACTTTTGAAAAAAAGTTTAAATTAGAAAGAAATTCAGCACTTAATGTGTAATAAAAATACAAACCATTTGCGAAACTGATTAAAAAAGACAAATAAAACATCGCGTCTTAAAAATGATCACACATATGGGTGGAAAAATCTGATTATTATTCTCTTATACAGGCGATCATTTTACTTTAAAATTACATAAATATTGAGTTTCCGAGTAGAATTTTATTGATTCGATTGCAAGTCTGGAGAACTAGAACCGAAAAACGATTTCAAAGTGCTTTCTTTTATTGTAAGGCGGATTAGTTTTCGCTGCAGCTGTACGAATGGTGGCTATAAATAAACATTGGGTGTTTTAAATGTCCCGCAGGTGCAATTTCATCTCAAATATTGCAGTAGTATATGCGTAGAAACATTAACTCGAGTCTTTTTAAATTCGGGTGTAAATTTTATTTTTGCAAAATGCTTATCTCCAAGGTCTTGTTAAGAATGTTTCTTTCACAAGATTTTAGAAAATTCTTTACTTTTTTTTTATTGTGAATGAACTTTTTTTCATTAGCTGATCAATTTTAATTTTAATTTTTTACTTTGATTTCATTTGAAACAGAGACAATGTAATAATTCTCATTCACAATTCTGGTAGAAAGTTTAAAAAAAAAATATTTATAACCTTATTTTACTTGGATTTTCCTTATTTTACAAACATAATAAGAAATTTAAAATAATATGTTCGTTAATTTTGATATTTGTAGCTTTATGTCATTTATAACAATACACAAAACTGACATTTTTTTTTTCCTAACTCATTTTGGTAAAAGAAACTAATGTTTTAAAATTTATATATTTAAGTTCTCTACTTATATTAATGATTTGCACGACGTATTATTTTATATGCCTTAGCAAAAGAAAAATTTCGATTTTATTTACTTTTCAACTTTTTTTCTAAATCTATACTTATAATAAAGCTCAATGTGTGTGTGTGTGTGTGTTGGCGCTCTACAGGCCAGACCGTTGGACGTACAGCTACCAAATTTGGTACATGTATACCTTGGATGTCCGGAATGTGCACCTCGGAGCCCTTTTTTCGAATTTTTAATTAGAATTAGAATTAATTAAAATTTAAGCGAAATTTCTACGTTTTTCCGCTATAACTTCCGAAAATATTATTGCACAAACATGATTTTTATATCAATTTAAAGATAAAAAAATTAGCTTTCTAATGGTATCAATTTATAATGTAAACTTCTATTTTTAATGAATTTTTAAAGAAATATTTTAACCATGTTTTTATCACGTGACTGGATAAAATAAAAGAATGCCGGAAGTTCAAAAAAAAATTATCATCGCAAAATAAATCAACAGAAATGGTACTTTCAGCACGTGACTGGATAAAATAAAAGTATAAAATGTGATATTTTCTTTGAAAAATAAATGCAAAGCAAAGGATTCTGTGATCGTTTGCAATATCTATATCATTAACTCAATAAATCTTCTTTATTTACGGTAAACTTGATTGAATTTTGACAGGATATGCATTGAAATCCCGACTTAATGGCATATTTATGTAATCGTTTGCAATATCTGTATCATTAATTTAACACTTTTTTTCCCTTTCTCGCTTTCTTTAAAAAAACATATTTAATATTTTGGCAACATAATCGAATTTTTTTTAAATATTTTGGAAGCATAACCGATGGTTAAAACTGACTGATTTATAAAATTAAAGAATATTATTAGGAAAAGGTGTACTTTTAAAACTTTCCGTCCGTCATCTTAAAGAAAATACTAATTTCAGGTCAATCAATGCCCGGAATTACTTCAAGGCTAATGAATATGTGATTTAATTGAAAATTTTAGAATGCTTTACTCATGGCGAACCAGCTGGTCGCCAAAGGCGGCTAGTATTAAATAAATATGGTTTGCGTTTTACTTGATTGCAATGAAAGGTTTTTTAAAGTGAGCGATTTTAAACTAAACGTGATTTTGTATCGTAAATTTTAACATCTCAAAATTGACATAAGGTAATTAATTCTATTTATCTGTTTTGAAGTTCTCATATAATTAATTTCTTCCAAGTCTAGGTAAAGCTACCTTTTTCATAAAAAAGATAACATCTTAAGCTAAAAATGAAATCATTAGGTTTTTGGAAATTTAATCGGAAAAGAGTTTAAGCGTTCTTTATCATAAATTTTTTTACCAATTTTTACTATTTAATAGATTTAAATTTATGAAAAAAATTTAACAAAATAATGATTACCATTTTGATTTATTTAAAAAGAAATAGCAATGTCCAAAGTTTTTTTTAGTCTATTAAGAATAAAGATATTACGTTTATATTATTTAATTTACCACTTTAGAAGCTTTTTTTACATTGAAGTATCTAATCCTATTCATCCGAACACTAAATGAAATTATAATTACCTTATTATTATTATTTATATGTATAGATTGCTAAAAAAACTACTGAGAATGAATGAATTCGAAAATTATTATTAGTAGTAGTAAAATGATTAAGTTTCAAGCGACGTATTTTAATACAAAAAATATTCATAAAACTGAATTGATAGTTTTACTCTTAAATTTATTTTGCTTGAAATCTAAATAATTAGATAATTTTGGATCTACCAGGAAAAAAATTATACTATTTCAAAAAAAGAATTATAAATATTATAATATCTTCTATCAATCTTTTGTCAAATAATTTTTAAAAAATCATATTTTAAAAAATATTTGCATTATTTTAAATAATTTTATAAAATGATAACCTTGTTTATATATATTTCAAAAAACGGTAATAAAATATTTAGGAGATAAAAGAGACTTTCAAATTTCAGGCAGACTAAATTTTTAGAAACAGATTCCAGATTCAATATTTTTATTAAAAAATTTTTCTTTTGTGTAAAGAAAATAAAAGATTCTAACATAAAAAATGAAAGCCTGAATCTAAACAATTTTTACTCTTATTTCATGAACACTATCGAGTAAACTTCCAAATGTAATTATTTTAAATAATAAAAACTTATTAAGTATTCATATTGGTATAATATTTATATCTGAAAAAAAGGGAGAGTTTTATATTAGAAAAATATTCGTATTAAAAATATCTTTCGTATTTTCTAATTATATTATTCTATAGTCTTATTCTTACTAAGATTTCGCTAATTTTTACCAAGCAAACATTATATGATACTTTTTTACACTAATTAATTACTTAGATAAATGCAAAAAGATGGTTTATTCAGCATTTTTAAAGCACGTAATTTTTTGAATAGGAATAATCAAATGTTATTTTATTATTCTTGTGCTTTGCAAATTAAAAGAGAATTATCTCTAAAGCCTTTTTTTCTAAGGGTTCTTTAATTTCCTAATTATGTTATTCTATCGCCTTATCCTTACTAAGATTTTGCTAATTTTTATCAAGCAAACATTCTATACCTTTTTATACCAATTAATTACTGAAATAAATTCCGAAAGATGGTTTATTAAACATTTTCAAAGCATGCAATTTTTTGAATAGGAATAAGGAAGTGTTATTTTCTATTTTACTAATCTTGTGCTATTCAATTAAAGGATCTTTAAAGCCTTTTTTTCTAAGAGTAAAACTAGGAAGTTTAAAGATTAATTCAAAGCATCTAAATCAGTTATAGTGTAGATATATTTTCAGTAGTAAATAAACTGAAAATATTCGCACTTAAATTTTCAGTAGAAAATAAACACTAAAAATATTCGCAATTAAAATGTAAAAATAATTTTGAATTTTATTTTGTACTCACCATTCGTCCCATATAGCATAAATCGGTTGGCGATTGGTTGACAAATATTTTCTTCGATCCAGACATTCGAATGTATTTTCATTGTTCTGAAACTTTTATTTTTTTTTCTCGTAGGACAAGTATTTGCTAGAATATTGATGAAACACCGGGGGAAAGGGAAATTTAGACCTAAAATAAAATACCATAAAATAATATCTGAAATTTATTGAACGTAGGAAGAGCCCGGAAAATAAATTTTGGAGTCAGTAAGAGTTATTGATTAGTTTAATTGAATACAGAGTAATCATCAATAATCATTACTATTTTCCATGTTTGAAAAAAAAATGTACATTTTTGATAAGCATTTTAAGATTATATTTTTAAAAGTTTTGTAATGGATAAATTTCAGTCATATTTCAATTCTTTGTAGTTTGTTATTTTATTTTACAGGCCCTTCAGTTTTTTTGTAAAATATATATTGAATTATAAAAAACAAGTAATAGAGACAAGAAGAGGCATTTTTTATGCTTGATTAATTACTTTAGAAACAAATAGACACATATACATAATAAATGCTTTGAGAAATTTTCTCTAAATTATTTCTAATGAATGCAAAACTTCAAATTATTTATGCACATTTGAACATAAAACTTCCTATTTTTTGAATAATTCTTAAAATTTACAATTGAGATGGAGTAACTATTAAGACTGATCCTGATTGATTTTTTAAATTTTAAATATTATTTGAATACAAAAATTATTCGGTCATATAAATAATATTAAAAGAAAAAAATATATCGTAATTTTTTACGTAAGCATTTAAAATATGATTACTTACCTAATTAAAATATTTTCCACTGATTCTTGGACATCTTTTTAAAAATTTGCCTAAAAACTATTTACACAGACTTACCTAAAATATTGTCAAAAATGTAATCCTTTTAGAAGAAAAAATATCTTTACGGTAAAAGTAAGAGTACATTCGGCTGAACATATCAAAATCTTTTTAAGAAGAACTTTCAAATTTTAAACTGTTGTCTTGACATCGTAAAATATTAGACACTTTTATCAACAAATCCACTTTCAATGTTAAAAATAATAATAATCTTACCTTTAATAAAGTTGAGGTTTTTCCACAAAAAAAGTCCTGAAACTTCTAGGTGTCCACTAATTCGACATTAATTCGACATCATTTCGTCGCAGAAACATTTTCTTACCTCATCACTTTCCAAAAGCAACTACGAAGATACCATCCCGTGCGAGAACATCAACTAACTCGGCATAAAACGCGTCAAAATCCCGCGCTTCAAAATTGACGTGGGACTTGAGAGAAGTTTCTACGAAGTTTTCTACGAAGTTGCGATCATACGTTTCGACCTTACTCCGTAGGATGTGCGGCGCTTTCTGGGGAGAGAGTTCGATCGTGGGTCCGTCCGGCAAGTTGTCCGGGCGTCTTGAATGCATGCGTGCGCATGGATGTGTGCTCGCGTATTGATCTCTCATACTTACTCCAGGCACTTATGAAAGTCACCCCCCTTGCTCTTTTATAGTTGGGAGGGGGGGAGTCATATTTCGCTTTGACACCCCAGAGGAGTTTTCTAACTAGGGGGTTTTGAATACAATACTTTTTTTGCTAAAATAAAGATCCTTTGAGTTGGATTCAAAAAAATTTCATTTAATATAATGCGAACATCAAACAATAAACTGTTTGGAATATTTTAAAAAAATGAAACGAAATGATGTAGGGAAGGACTTAATATATCATTCTATATCTTTTGAAAAATTCTAATATATATGGAGGTATTATATTTTGTGGAGTAGACAGTCAGTTCGAAGTCAGAAAGATCCATTGAAATTTTAAATTTCGATTGAACTCATCACAGGAGGGCGTAATTATTTTAAAAGAAAACATGGACAAATGGAGTAATTAAGTTTTCTGTTTAGAAATAAGTAATTAAAATGTTTTAAATCCAATTCCTACATAGGTCAACAAAGATTTTTATTTTACTTACTTTTTATTAGATAATTATTAATAAAATTATTATGTATCAAAAAATTATTGATTTTCGCAAGGATTAAAGTCGAATTCTTCACTTTAACGTGAAAAACACTGAAATCTTTGCATTTTACCGATTGAGCTACGGCCTGTTGATTTCAATTTTTACTAAAAACTGCTAAAATTCTATTTAAAGTATTAACAATTAATTAAATTGAACCAGTGAATTAATATTTGAAACTACTGTATTAACATCAAATGTCTTCCGCTACAAATTAAAAAATGTATTTGAATTTGAATGGATGAATAAAAAGTAATTTATTAACGATTGAAAACTTGAAGAAGATATACGAATATATATAGGTAGAGTACGACTGATTTCCAGTAGAAAGCGAGCCGTTTAAATTTTATTGCTTTGTTTAAGGAATGACTCTAAACTTTATCTTTAAAGAGTTCGAAAAATTATTTTGGAGCAAAGTATTAAGAAAAACCACTTAAAACTTGTCAATTTATTTTAGTGAAACGTTTTGAGAAAATAATACCCCATCATGTTAGATAAACTTTAGTTAATTTTTTAAGATGATTCTTATCATTTTCTTATAATAAAAGCTTACTGTATAATTTCATGAATATTTGAAACTTTACCTTCTGAAAGTAATTATTTTCAGGAAAAAAACATTTCACTGAATTCGCTCCCTTATATTGAAATTTATATTTCCAAAATTTTGCTGAAACTAAAGACACTTGAACAATTTTTATGAATATGAATTAATTTTTGTCGAGAGAATCTTTGTTGGAATGAAAGTTCGCAAAGGAATTTAGTCATTAATGGATAAGAATATAATTTGTCCGTAACATATACATAGTTATAAATTAGAATCTAACTTACTCTTAAAATATTTGAAGCTTTGAATTGTTTTGGAATATAACTTACATCCATAAAAATAAAACAAAGGCTTAATATGGCGCGAGAACTGTAGAAAATCCATTTGAAGGAGAATCCAGAAAATATCATGCTGTGATAGTTTACTTGTTACTGGAAGTCACGTAGAAAGATAGAGTATGAAAAATTAGAGACAGTAGATTATGTAGACGGAAAGATATATGGAGTTTCCCAAAAGGAAGACATAAATTACAGTAGATATATTTCCCTTCTTCCTTGTTGTATATATTCTCATGAATATATCCTTTGCCGAATGTGAATAATACATTCTTTAGAAACATTTTAATAAAGAATTGTATAAGCTTTTGTGACGAAAATAATTACTTTTTTTTTCTCATTGGCTCAAGTGAATACCTTAACCGATGGCTTGAAAATAAATTTTTCGTCATAAATAAAATTCCTAATTCTTCTATGACTGAGCCTTTCTTTGTCATTTAAAAAATAAAAATTTCAAACATCTTAATTGAAAGCTTTCTACTTTATTCCATACTAGCTGGTACTCAGCGCGTTGCTGCTGCCGAAAAAAATATGAAGTGCAATCAGTCAATAACACAGGTCTGCATGGGTCATGTTTTTTAACTTTTTATTATTTATTCTTGTGTATTTTTTCACGCTGAATCTGAATATCACATTAGTTTTTTCCCATCAAGTTAGGGTTTTTTGCAAAGCGCCATTTTCGAAATTTGTAATATGTTGCAAAACATCAAAAATATGAAATGTATTGATAGATTTAAAACGGTTTTTTATTATATATTGTATTTAATTTAAATAAACTTATGGCTTATACTTTACAATATCATAGCCAAGCATATCAAGAGTCCGTTGGGGAGCGGGGAGGCAAAAATTTAGTGAAAACTAATACAAAATTAGCCTAAATGTAACAAATTAATTTTGGTGCAAGAAATTTTATATTGATACACTTAATTTTATGTACTTAACTTTAAATTTAATGTTAACCAGTCTTAATGATGATCTATGTAAAAAAAAGTCACCTTTCATTTGTGTCGTTGTCTCTTTTGACCAGTCATGTTGCATTGGCGGCTTTTCCGTCCATATTTTTCCAATTTCGTGGTAGTTTTCATTAAATTTTTGTCCTCCCCCTCCCCAAAGGACTCTTTATGGGCTTGGTTATGATATTGTAAAGTATAAGCTATAAATTTAATTAAATTAAACACATTTTTATAATAAAAAAACCGTTTTAAATCTATCAATACATTTCATATTTTTGATGTTTTGCAGCATATTACAAATTTCGAAAATTGCGTTTTGCAAAAATTTCTGACGTGATGGGAAAAAACTAATGCCATATTCAGATTCAGCGTGAAAAAATAAATCGGAATCAATAATCAAGAGTTAAAAAAACTTGACATAACCCTAAAAATGCAGGCCAGTGTAATTTGGCAATGTTTTTTTGAAATAGGATGAACGATACGACAGTTTATAAAATACGAATGAATGTCATTTTTTACATGTTAGATTAGTGTATTCTTTTAGAATTGTAAAGCTTGGTGTTCTTTCAGAATGGTGATAAAAGAAACTATTTATAAAATCTCGCGATTCATTTAATATTTGTTCTTAATTATCAAGTTTAATTTTGGAAAATGGGATTAAAATATTTTCTTTCAAAACCGTTTAAGCGTAGAAAATCTATTTATGCCATAAAATCGTTAATATAGTTGATCAAATAATTTTTTGAAATTTAAGAAACATTATTTGTACTTTAATATTTTTGGAAGCTACAGCAAAACACGCTAAAATGCAATTAAAACATAAGCCCCCCAGCATTGGTCTCACCAAAATTTTCTCGTATAATATTTTATATAGTTCTTATATCTGAGAATGATTTGCATGGCATTTGTGTTCAATAGCTATACAATAGTAGCCTTTGACTTCGATTTATTATTTATACTGAATCTATTGCGTCTCCTCGGCGAGTTATTTGGAGATGAATCCCTGGTGCATAGAGCGATTGAGATCCGACTTTTTATTTTAGATCATTGTATTGTGCCTATAACCATTTCCTAGATGTAAGCAATAAGCTGACCAAATTTCATCGCAATTGGATAAAAGGTTTAGGAAGGCATAAGAGACGTTTTTATTTATATAGAAGATAATAATATGAGTCAGGTGGAATCATTGTAGTTCTGAATCTCTGTCATAAATCTGCTAGTTTTAAATCTGACCCCACACAAATTGATAGCATATACGATCATCATGACTCAAGTGTCAAGTTGATAACTTATAAATAATTCTCATAATTGTTTTAAAGTGACGAAGTCTGCATCAAAATTGTAACTCATGAGAAAGATAATTAATCTAACTAATGAATGACCAAAATAATTACTTAAATAAAACTATTGGAATTTCTCCATTTCGCAGCAATAACAGTTTTTGTAAGAAATGTATATCATATCGCTCAAATCATTATTTAAATTTGGTGAGGTGGTGAAGTTTCGAAAGCGACAACTACTTGTGTATAATCTTCTTATGCCTTAAAATAAAGAAAGTTGTATCCAAGTAATTCTAGTTTTGCTTTTAAATGGGCCATTAATTTAACAAAAAAGTGCAAAAGGGTTTCATAAACGCTTAGTACATCTACAGAAGTGAAACCACTGGTATAATTTAGAGTAACCACATGTATTATTTAGAGGATGGATGCGAGATCAGGTGTCAAATTCGTCGTCTGACCACGAATTGAAACTATGAATTTTTTCTGAATGAGCTTGATGTAGATTCCAAATCAGAAACTAGACACATGTATTTAGGAAGAAAGAAAATTTTCCCAAAACATTTCAAACATAATTAATGGAAATGAAAAATTTTTAAGATATGAAGGTAACATATTATAAAATGATCAATTTCATCTAAACATTTTATTCTGTAAATATTTAATATTGCAAGTTGAAGTGCAGCATACCTATATTGTGTTTTAATACAGCGTTGATATTTTTTTTTTTTTTTTGGTTTTTAAGCCTTTAAAAGGCAAAATAACAGAAAATCTTTTGAATTCATGAATTAAGTTTCATCAAAAAGACATTAAAGTATTCAAACACGTTAAAAAAGGTCGATATTCGTAAAACATGACATTTTTCAAAAATTATTTTATTGGATAGACCAGTCTTTGAGCTATCCAAAACAGGTTTACTTTTGTCTCTACGTTCATTAGAAGATAATCGGTAAACCGGAACTGGACATTTAAATAATCGGAAAAGCCGATTCAAAGGCCCCCAAACATGTTGAAAATTTGTATAAACACAAATTTAGTTTTCAATACGAAAAATGTTTTGCACAGAAAGACACAAAATGTCAATGAGAGTTTTAACAGTGTTTTGTAAAAACTTATGTCTATACATGTCTTTGTTGAGCTCTAAATCCGTAGATTAGGCGTATTTATGTCTGTAATACATTTTAACGAAAGTTTTATAGGATTATCAAATATCCTTAAGGTTGTTGGAGTATATCCTAGTGCAAATGCAGTCAGAGCATTCGATGAGCTCGACAAAGATAGAATAGGGAAGAATCTGTGTGATTGTCACTTGATAGAATAGCCTCATTTGTGGCAGGGAAAATTATAAAAATTAACCCTAAAAAACATAGGCTGGAAACCTGAACAACTCTGAAATGAAATTTGACTCTAAGAGATTAAAAAATAATTAATTTTTGGAAGGCGCATAAATCGAATTTATTATACATAAATAAGATAAAAACCTTTTTTAGAATTTTGAAGAGAACAAGTAAACATAAAACGAATTACAACTTTCCCGAATAATTAATTTTAGATTCTGGAACACATTCAAAACAGCGTTGAGAGACTTAATGCCGATAACTCATTGGCATTTGTTTTCTGATGCGTTAAAATGGTCTCTTTTATTATAACATTTAAAAATAATGATATTCCTATTCACTGTTATTTCATCAATTTTAGCGAATTCTTGCCGGGAGCAGAAAACATTCATGAAAATTTGGATCAAATCCAAAACAAAGAAAAAGACGGCATCTTTGGAAGAATTTTTTTCCCCACTCAGAATCGTTCAGGACTATTGCCAAGTATAGTAAAACCCTTGTAATTAAGTCACTAGTAGGAGTATAAATTCATTTTTGCGGATAATACCAATGTAGACATTTACTAGACGATTGCTATTTCTTTTAAATATCAGCTCTTAAATCGACTGATTACCGCATGGAACTTTAAAGAATATTTAAAAGTGCTGATAAACTAAACTGATGTCTTAATGTTTTGTGAAATTTATGACGCAAATTTTTTTTGAATAATAAGTTTTAAAAAAATTTAAAGACAGGATCCATAAGAAATTAAATAGAGCTATTTATATGAAATTTAAAGAATATTTAAATGTGTTGATAAACTAAATTGATGTGTTAATGTTTTGTGGAATTTATGTCGTACATTTTTTTGAATAATCATTTAAAAAAATTTTAATGACAGGACCCATAAGAAATTAAGTATTGCTCTATTTATATGAAACTCATTCAGATTTTTTACTTTACGTTTATTTAATGAATTTTATAACGTCTGTAAGATCAGAATAATTTTTGAAAAAAATAAAGAAATCACTGGGAAAAACGCCTGTGCTTATAGATATATCGAATTTATTCATAGAATGTTTTTGTTAAGCTTCATTTATGTATAGTTTTTCTAATGAAATATCCTTTAATATTGTGCAGGTTTTTGAAAAAACAAACAAGAGGGCTTTATTACTACGTAACTTCTAATAATGTGCAACACAGTCAGTACTATTTTAAAATAAAGGATAACATTTGCAACTGTATTAGAATATGAATATATATTTTTTAAATATCTGTTCTACAGAATTTGATTTTTTTTTTTTTTGCATTAAGTAAACAGGAATTCTTCTTGTCATGTAATTAACTTTTCATGAACTTTGTTAAGAATAAAAACTAATAAAATGCATATCATAAAAAGAATTATTAATATTTTTTCATAAATTTTAATTATAACTTTTAATTTTTCTTTCTACATAATAAACTTTTCATGAACCTTGTTACGAATAAAATGCAATATAATGCATGCCATAAATAAAATTTATTAATATTTTTTTCACAAATTTTTATTTATACTTTAATTTTCCTTTTTATATAATAAACTTTTCATGAATTTTGAAAAATAAAAACCAATGCATTGCATGCCATAAATACAATTTATTAATATTTTTATCAAATGGATTTAAATCTCATTCACCATGAATATTAATGCAAGAATAAAAATAACTTATGTCCGAAATAATTGAATAGATTGAAACAGAAGACGCAGATTCATAGAAATAATATATGGTTCGCACGATTGGGAAGGAAGTGATAATGTGAATTGTTTTTTTTTTAAATATGAAGATATTGTTTTTCTTTTATTTTGTTATCTTTTTGTTTCAAATGACAGTCTTTTTTATGGGAAATTAAACTTTTCATTAAAATGTTACTGTGTTTTGCATTAATAATCCATTTGCTACACATGTTTCAATTTCACATCCCATGAGCTTAAACATTGTAAAGGCGACAAAAAATCATTCTTTATCTGAATACATTCTTCATGGAGTAAAATCAGGACTTTCAGCGGCTACAATTATATAATTAAAAAATTATATAATTTTTATTCAAGTATTCAATTATGTAAAGCTTGGAGTTCTTTAAGAATTGTAATGAAAGAAACTATTTATGATTCTTTTGATATTCGTTCATAATTTTCAATCTTAGAAAACATGATTCAAATATTTTCTTTTAAAATTGATTAAACACACAAAATATATTTCTACCATGAAAAGACAATTTTTTGAAAATTGTGACAGCGCAAAATTATTTATACTAATATTTTCATTCATGAAGTAATCAAACGAATACTTGATGAATGAGTACATATCGAAATATATATTGCTGAACTAGGAAATGCTTTCGTGACCATTTAGAGTTCCTATAATATATATGAGTGTAACCGAGTTACTCCTATTAGTCTTTAGATATTTTTAATTCAATCCATCATCTAAAAGCGATAAATTCTTTAAGAAGAATGAAAAGATTTTCCAAATTATCAAGAAATATCATCTTGCACATCAACTATTATCGTGTTGAAAATCATGTTATCAATCTATCTTATCATTAAAGGATCTAATCATATCGTAGTTTCATTTTAGATCTAAGATTTCATTGTATTATTCTTGAGGGAACTCAATATAACATGCACTTAAAATAATTAAGAAAACATTAAAATTGAAATTAAAATTGGTAAAACTGGAAAAAAATGCAAATTCATACGTGTATATCGAAAAATTCTTTCTGAAAGAATAGTTTTGAAAACGTTAAACAATTAAAAAAAAAACGAATGTCCCGAAAACGGAAGACTGTCGTTCATTTCTTTTCAACTGTGCATTTATGTGCAATTACGTTTCTCCCAAAAAATTCAATTGTGCATATATATCAACTTCTGAAAGCTTTGTAATGTTAAAAAGGGGAAAAAGGAAATACCTTAAATCAAATGCCTTCCGTTCAAACTTTTACTCAAGCAAAAAGCAACGATGTTGCATATTTGATGAATATGCTAAAACCTTGCAGTTGAACATCTATACATATATACACAATATTCTGAGTAGTGAGCTTATGCCCATTGACTGGAAAAGGCAAAAAAAAAAAAAAAAAAAAAAGCATAAAACGTGGTAAAGGAAGGGAAATAAAAGAATGAAACAAGAAAAGTCGGGAGCGCTGAGATCATTCAAGCTAAAAAATAGCCTTAGAGTATTAAATGAAGAAATACTAAAGAAAGGTAAGTAAACAGGGAAGTTAAAAAGGCTGACTTCAAGTGAGAGGAGCTAATAAAATGGCCCAGGTAAAAAAGTCGGAAAAATGTTTCAAGCGTAAATGTGAGGTTAATATTCAAACCAAGTTGACGACGAAAGAAAACGGTTTGTCTTCTGTTGGATGTTGATTTCGTATAAAGAAATGTTTCTTTTCTTTTCTTTTTTTTTTTTTTTGTATTCTTTTCTACACTTTCAGAGAATTATTCGAAAACGGTTTTTCGGGCAAAATCTTGCACATTTCATTCGATTAATGATTATTTTTGGTAGAATATGACAATAAAGGCATTTGTAATATTGAAACTAATTCCATTCATATTTGTGGTTTTAAAAAGGATATTTTGAGATTCGTTGCTATAGATTTTTAAGTTTTTTTTTTCATTTGAAATCAAATCTTTCCCTTAAATTATCAAATAAAATGTGAAAGCGCATTTTTAGCATCATTTAGTGAATATAATACAGTTCAATGCTGCAAGCATTCTTTTTTTTCCAAACTTTTTATAATGAATGTGTTTTTATAGCAATTTTATTAAAAAAATTTCTTAAATTCTTATTCAATTACACCTTTCAGTTTCTATTTCAATGACACGTTTTCAGTTCTTAATCTGCAACTCTCTTAAATGCTATTCGTGCGTTGCTTAAAACTTCTTAGCTATATCGGCCTTGTTGCTGTCTAATGCCACTTGGTCACGCCAAGCCCGAATGAACAGAGCTTTTTCGAATGAAGGCAGAAGTGTGCGCCTTTCATTGTTAACGAGCACCGTTCAGGTGAAAGGACGACTTTGCTCGAACACACCCGACACAACCCTTTTGAGGGGGAGGTCGAACTCATTCATACATCCCCAAGTCAAAATCTGGATCCGAATCAGAGACCGACTCATCCCTGATTCAGTACCTCCAGAGGTTTTGTTATGGGAACTTGGAGGACTTTGCAGTCGCAACATATTTAACGTGCCCCAACTGCCATGAGCCAACATGGTGGTCTTTGGCCAAGACAAGGACAGAACTCGGGACCTTTCGGTTTCGAGATTGGCGCTCTACCAACCAGGCTACCGCGACCCTATATATCAGCCTTAAGTCATTGTACTTATTTATTTACCTTACTTAACTTCCGTTTTTGCTTAACCAATATATACTGTGGACTTAAGTATCATTTATTTTGTACCTCATTTTTGCATCTTAGATATATATATTGTCTTTCTATTATATTGGTTTTATGTAGCATTCGAAGGAAGACTGTGTCATTTCGCTTAATGGTCTGATACTGTCTGCAGAAAATATTATAATTTCTTTTACGATCCGCAATTGATATTACTCCCTGATGAGCAAATTAAGGTTTCATTCACCCAGTTTCACATTCTGTTCCCAATTTCAGTATCGATTCCAATTTTATTTCCATTCTTTTAATTGAATTTCAGCATTTTGCACATTCATTTCGAATATGTATTTTACATTTTTTATCACAAGTATTAAACACTTTTCTTGTTTACTCCTAATTACTTTCTGTTGTTTTCTCTTTATTTGTTACTTTTGTTTTTTAATTAAATTTTCTGCTTTCTTTCTAGTTTTCTTTATATTATTCTTTATCTCTCTTATGTATAGATAAAAATTTAATTAAGATAAAAAAAAAAAGCTTTTCGCGTCATCACTGATGAATGCCAAAATCATTCATCAGTGAAATGGAAATTTGAAAATAAACATTTAATTAACAATTAAATTTCAAAATTCGAAAACATTAAACAAAGTATTAAACTTTTTTCTTAATTACTCCTAATAACTTTCTGTCATTTTCTTTTTATTTGTTTCTTCTGTTATTTTTTTTTCTTAAATTTTCTGCTTTTCTGCTTTGTATATTATTCATTATCTTTCTTATTTATATATAAAAATTTAACTATGATAAAAATGCTTTTCGTGTTATCACAATGAATGCAAAAAGTATTCATCAGTGAAATGGAAATCCAAAAATAAACAATTAGTTAAAAATTAAATTCGAAAATGAACAATTTGTTTATTTTCGAATTTAATTGTAAATTATTAGTTAACAATTAAATTCGAAATTTTAATTAAAAATTAAATTTCGAAATTCGAAAGCTTACAATTTTTATGAAGGAACTGTCATAACCACAGGAATACAAAAAAGAAAAAAAAATGAAAGAAGAGCTTAAAAATAACTATTGATGCAGTGAGATAAATTATTAATATTAAGTGATTTCCATCAATCTGACCAGATTATTTTTGGTGACTATTGATACAGGATGGAATAGAAATACTTTCAATTGAAGTATTTCAATTGACCAATAGATTAAGAAATTCTGTTTGAAAATGAAACGATCCTGAAACGGACGGTCAAAATATTTTATTGTGGAAGAATTTTATTTCACAAACGCCCTACAAAAAGATTTCATTTATAGATCGTACAAAAAGACATAAAAGATGCTATAAAAAAGAAATCGGATAAGCACTGCTATTCGATGTCATATGTTTTCACTACAAGAATTTCTTCGAGCTGGTTTTTCATTTCACTTTTATAGCATAAGAAATGTTAATTTGCTATCAGCCGAAAAATTGTCTATGCATGAATTTCGAAAATGTATTTTTAAAAAATACAGGGATGGGTATGCAATGATCTCTTTGGAATAATACATTTTGGTAATGTTCATTAAAAAAAATATAGGAATCGATGGATATAAGTATTTATTTTTTTATTAGTTTTAAGTCAAGAAGATGCGAAATCCTTTCCGAAAATAGTGACGTTTTTGTGGTCATGATTATGTATTGATGTAATAACCTTCTGTAAAAGAAACCGCTGTCGGTTGTTAAATAAGCAATGCTGACTTTTCTTTATAGTGGACACAGTTTTGCATTGAAGCAAAATGCTGTTGGTAAAAAAAGTTAAAATAATTCAATAAGATTAATCCGTAGCCTTTTCTTATATGATTTTTTTCTAAAATGAAATAATTGTTTCTTTTTATTCAATTATATTTATTTTACACCATTAGCAATTTAGAGGAACAATAAAAATTGAACTCGCTGTTCTGAGTTTTTATCCAACGTATTTAATTTTTTCATATACACTGATGGAAAAAAATCCCAACACTAGGAAGGAGCTGTGCAAGATAAACGAAATTTGGTAGGCGTGTTTATACATCTGAAAGATGAAGTCGATTCAAATTTCGAACTACGCGCGTAACTGTGGCGCTAGTAGCGACACTATGAACATGCAAATGAGGTTTGCTTTAAATAAGCGCTGTAAGGTTCATGATCGTTATTTACAGTTCAGATTTGACGTAGCAGGTTAATGTTAGTCAAGGATGCCTCTGAGAAGACGAAGAAGCCATTATCAACAGCTCACTGAGTTTGAACGAGGTCGTGTTCTAGGGCTACGAGAAGGTGGGTTTTCTTTCCGCGATATTGCTGAAAGACTTGGCAGGAATGTATCCACTGTGCATGAGTATTGGTGACAGTGGTCAAGGGAAGGTACTGCCTCAAGAAGACCAGATTCCAGGTGACCACGTGGTACTACTGAGAGGGCAGGCCGTCGTATTCAGCGTATGGCTGTGGCTAATCGTACTGCGTCTGCAGCTGAAATTGGAGCTGCAGTTGGCACCACAGTGACACAACGAACTGTTATAAATCGGTTACTTCAAGGACAGCTCCGAGTCAGACGCCCTGTACAGTGCATTCCACTGACTTCAAACCACTGTCGTTTGCGACGAGAGTGGTGTCAAGATAGAGCTCATTGGAGGATGGAGTGGAGATCTGTTGCGTTTTCTGATGAAAGCCGGTTCTGTCTTGGTCGCAGTAATAGCCGTTTGTTGGTTAGAAGGAGGCCAGGTGAAGGCCTGCTAGACCTGTCTGCGGCCTAGACACACAGGGCCTACTCCTTTAGTTATGGTTTGGGGAGCAATTTCGTATGACAGCAGGAGCACTCTCTTATCCCACGCACCCTGACTGCAAATTTGTACGTCAGTCTAGTGATACAACCTGTTGTGCTGCCATTCATGAACAGCATTCAAGGGTGTGTTTTCCAACAGGATAACGCTCGCCCTCATACCGCTGTTGTAACCCAACATGCTCTACAGAGTGTCAACATGTTGCCTTGGCCTGCTAAATCACCAGATCTTTCTCCAATCGAGCACGTATGGGATATCATTGGAAGACAACTCCAGCGTCATCCACAACCAGCATTAACCGTCCCTGCATTGACCGCCCAAGTGCAACAGGCATGGAACTCCATCCCACAAACTGATATCCGACACCTGTACGACACAATGCATGCCCGTTTGCATGCTTGCATTCAAAATTCTGGCGGTTACACCGGTTACTAATGTACCAACATTTCACATTTGAAATGGCTTTTCTCGCCAATGGCTCTACCTGTGATCTTGAAACCTTAATCAATTAAATATGTTACCTAGAAAAATGTATTCTTAAAATTTCATTACTGTACAATAATTTTTTCTTGGTGTTGGGATTTTTTTCCATCAGTGTATATCAATATATTAATAGTGCTATATAGTGATATCAATTATACAATCCTATTTATACATTCTTCTTTTATTCTATCTATAATAACATTTTTTGTACATCTTTTTTATACAATTTTGTATTAAAAATATTCGGTTTGCCTGAAGGAAAAGACTTAAAACGTGTCCGATAAGCATTGTTATTGGCATTCTACTTTACGTGTTGATTATAGTATTACTTTCAATTTCATGCGTTTTAAGCAAGATTTCACAAACATTTTTTTTTACTATACAGGTATAATGAGAAAACATTGAAATAAAATAAGCCAACTTTTCTTGATTTTATGTCTTTTTTGAAACTTGTCGATTTTAAATTCCTAGTAATCAGACGCACACTGTACATTTTAGATTAACAAAATAGTTTAACACAGGATTAAAAATTACGCAGGATTTTGTAACTATTGGCGAATAGATTTTTAATCTCATACATCGTAGGAATTCTTAATAGCTTATTTAAAATTCTGTAATGTATTCTTTATGGCGTAACTTTTATTAAAAATTCTTTATCATACAACCCTCAACTGAATGTTTTGATTCATTAGACACTTGGCCGTAGCTTTTTGGAGGTTCCTATAAGGGTTTCTTATAATTTGATTTCTATTTTTTCTTGTAGAATTGATGTGAAAAATTCTCTAAAAGAAAAAAAATTCAAATGTGAATCAAACAATGATATGTTTACCACAAAAACAACAAGCATCATGACTCTAAGGCCTTTAATCTATACAAGTAATAAAAACTGAAAGTATAAAAAAGAAAAAAAAACTGAGCTTTAAAAAAAGTTTATTTTTCAAATGTATATCTTCTAGGGATAAAAGACAATAATTTTATGTATTTATTAAATCTGAATAATGATCAAGAACTCGCCAAACAAAACGCAATTCAATTATTTCCTTGATAATTTACGGTCCACAATAATATTTGGATGACGAAATACTCAGATCTTTCATTCATTATTTAAAATATCTAAGCTCCAAGAAAATGTATCAAAATTAGCATTTGCAGCCTAATTTTATCCTTATTTTGCTTATTCGATCAGATGATTTAAGCCTTTATTCATATAAACTGCCTACGGCCTATGATTTTTTATAACTCTTTAACTGATTAAAAATATTTTATTATTTCTGGAAAAAAAATATGATCTAATGGACAAAAAGTGCTCTTTATTAATCTTTTTATTCCTGAGCATGCATTATATTATATATATATATAATATAATATAACCTTTTCAAAATTTATTCTTTTACTTTGGTTCGGCAAAAGTTCTATGGATCATCATAGTGAAGTTTATCTGCCAATTTCAAAGGCAACCAATCAAGAAGTTGTAACATGCATGTTTCTTCGAATTGGAAGTATTTTACAAACTCATAAATTGGTTAAAATTATTACTAAAAAATAGACAACTTACTAACTGCTTTTAGTAATATAGCAATGAATATATATAAATATAAAAAATAAACATAAATTAAAAGATATGCAGTTTGATTCTTCGTTTTACCATTGGAATAATTGTCAAATAAGGAAAAAATGTCAGAAGTCGTTTGCATTATTTACCACATGACTTTCAGAGTTGCAGTGTGCTGTTGTTGCTAAAATATGGCTGAATTAGAAATAAGTATTAAATGTAATTTTTGAAAATATCTCACAACACATACTTGAAAATACTTTTATATTCGTGAAAATATTTTTTGTCCTCCGTTAATTAATCATCCATTGCACAACTAAATTAGTCATATAAATTTTGGAAACCAAATTTCAAAATATAGTAAAAATCATAATCAAGTATTTAATAAAAAAAACAGTTACTAGATTACTGTATATGTTACTGAGTTAGTGATTTTTTACACTGTAACAATTTCGGAGAAACATAAATATGGCAAAGTAGAAACTGTCTTCATCAACTTGGAGAAATGTGCTATTTAACTTCTTTTAATGTAAAAGAACCTATAAAATTCGGAAATATTAAAACAAGACAAGAAACATTAAAACAAGAAAATATGGTTCTAAGGATTCAGTAATCAAAGGATTTCTAAATTCTAAATATTTCACAAAATTTCATTCTAATTTCTGAATATTTCCTTCTGAATTCTGACTATTTCACAAATGGAAAATATCCAGAATATGCGAAATATTAGGATTTCTTAACTTATTTATTACGCTCTGATTCCTTGCCTTTTCTAATTAGTAAGTTCACTAGTCGTTCTTAATGTAATTACGAGCCATGAACTTACCTGTAAACTGATTCTCCAATGCAATAATAAAGAAATATATATTTCTGAAACATTCACATTCAATAACTTTCCCCCAAAAAATTAAAAAATAAGACCTTTATGTTTTTTTTTTTCTCCTCATAAATATAGTTCTTCAGAAAACTAATTTTCTCAGCAAAGCTAAGCCAAGGGAAGGCAAAAAAATAATAAGACAGACCTTTCTATCTCTCTCCCTAACTTAAGATAAAAATAAGATTTTTTTCTTTAACATTCAGTTGTCTTTGCCATTGAGACTGACAAAAAGACTTTCCCTCCAACCGTTTAAAAGTAACAGGAAAAGAAAAAAAAAACTGTGGAACAAAATAAATAAAAAATCTCACTAGAACTGAAAAACTTAGCAAATGCGAGAAAGAGAAGATTATATTAGGAAAGAGCGTGGTAATTACAATTCAGCAGAAGCGAATCAGTTTAATTTTTTCCAATGTGTCTTTTTCGGTAAAGATGTATTTTTCTCGGATGAGAAATAGTTGAAAATCTAGACTCCATTCGGCAAGTGAGGAGGGTCTGTAGCTTCTTCTCATGCAAATGGGATCCCATCCGGATGAAAAACGCTCCCCATCATGTTGAAGGAGGGCTCTTTTCGAACAAAAAGTTCTTTGTGGGGGAGGGAGGGGGAGGAAACTTTTGCAAATGGGTTGTTTTTTCAGCAAATCGCCTCATAGGGTTGAAACATAAATGCCGAACAAATTCAAAGCGTGTTGCACTGTTTATAACGTGCTAGTTAAATATTTTGAGTTTTTATTTGCAACACTTCCTATTTAGAAGCGAAGTTTGGAAAATGCTTTTTGAGAAGTAAAGTACACACTCCCTTTCATTTCACCTCTTTCGTCAGTAACCTATAATGCGCAAGCCACTCAGTTTGTATTACTTTGAAGAAATGGTGTTCTAATTTGAAGAAGGAACAGTTGATACCCAATTAAATATCTGTGGCATGGAAACATAGATTATCCAACTATTACATTCTTAATTTTTTTCTCTTGTGGATAATTTCATCGCATCGACCTCTTTTTGGCTTAATTCACTTTTTTTTATATCTCTGAATTGATTTTGGAAAAAAAAAACCTGGAATAATCTGTGTACTTTTATTTTTTTAAAAAAACTTGATTTAAAATTGGGGAAATAATATTTTGTTTTTTATTTTCTGATATTTTGACGGCATCTTCAAAATTTTATTATTTTTCTCTCCTTGTGTTAAAAGAATCAGTAAAAACCGAAGATTAGGTTTTGGCATGAAATATATTTAGAAAATAAATCTCAAACAAAGGAAAAGGGTTTTATGTGTTTTTCATACATTACTATAATATTTAGATGTTTTAGCTCATAAATGTCATAAGCCTATTTACAAATAGATAATCTGAAACAAAAATTTATTCATATTACTTAACAGGGTGAAGCTAATTTTTAGAGCATAATATTGGTTCCGAAGAAAATATTTGCGAAGGTTAGAAAAATAATACAAATAAGCGTAAATCACATAAGAATTTCGAAAATATTCAAAATTGTACTACGTTATTTCCTTTCAGAGAAGATAGATTTAATAGATCATATGGAGATTTAAATTTTTGGAAGCTGATGGAAGTTTCGAAGACATTGAAGATGATTTTTCATTTATAACTTCTTCTTCCTCCGGAGGCACTATAATAATACAAGTAAGCATAAATCACATAAGAATTTCGAAAATGTTCCAAATTGTACTAAAATTGTCCAAAATCTCATAGATATTGCATTTAAGTAATAGATTTTCTTGAATGGAGTCAATTCGAGCTTACGTGTCACATGCACAGCGCCAATTTAATTTGAATGTGCATTGAGAGTCTTTCTAGAAGATCAGGTGTGCACAGAATAAAATAATATGTTAGGTGCACGAGCGTCATTTCACTGTGTCTTCACTAAGTCACTTCCATTAGTGTACTTCTTCTTGTATTCAATCGACCACTCCGCCACCACTGAACGTAGCAGTATCGACAAGATTTGTTGGGGTCGACTGCTGATTCCATTAGTGTGCTTCTCACTTAACCAATCATGAGAATCTTCTGGGTTCATCTAATTACAAAATAGAAATTTTCAAATTATTAAATTTCTAAGCCTGCTATTAATAGATTTGTTAAATGCTGATTGCTATTGCAAGCCTGAATGAAGTGCTTCTGAGTGAATGTTTGACAAAATTCATTCATTTATTTTAAAAGAATCTTATTACATTTATTAGTAAGTTAATAAGGAAATTAATTATTTATTAATTTTTATGAGCTTATTAGCCGTCTTTCAAAACTTGCTCAGTTTTAGAGAGTAAGAGTTCCATTTAGTTTCAATTAAATTCTTTTATACATAATTTACAATAATGATTCCTTCAATAAAATATTTTTGAATATAAAATTGTAATAGGCATTCAAAACGACTTATTTTAGCAACATTATATCAATCCTGTCTATGAATCTTTCTAATGGTAAACATTCCCATGCCGTCTTCGTGCTATTCAAAATATAATTGTTCTAACTTCTGCTGTACCACAAATTGACTTTATTTTCCTCGTAAACTATATCGATTTTAAACAATCTTTATCCTTTGCATTTTAATGATAGAAAAAAAATCTTGCTATTGAATACTTTATTATAATATAAAAATGGTTTATATTTCTGTAGTTTAGTTTAGTTTAGTTTAGTTATATTAACTTCCCGTTGTAAAGCAACACTTGAGCTATTTTGGGACGGACCTCGTCATTTTGAACCATGGTTAGATGATGAGGACGGCACATGAGCTGGCACCCCCTCTCCCTGCCACACCACATCAGTGGAAAGACATTTTACCTGACAGATTTAACGTGCAAGGGACCCCTCATACGACGGTTCTTCGTTGGAATCAAGTCTCGAACCTGAAACCCTCTGGTTCCCATGCCTAGACCTTACCACCAGGCGACCGCGGCCTTTCTACATTTCTATGGAGAAGGAATCATTTAAAAGATAAACAGGTAGTCTTAGTAAAAACAACCACCCGCGCACGCATAACATACACACCACATGCACACACAAACACACACTACTACTAAAAATTCTATTTATAAATGAAATAAAAATTACCAAAATTTCTTAACGATACTAATTTTACGTGAAATTCGCAAACGGAAATTTAAACTGAAAACTATTGAATGAAGTTTCCAATAAATATAATATCGCATCTTCGCTTTATTAGCTATTAGTTGCTCCAAATGACCGAAATGTGCCCGCACCTTTCATTAACGTTGTGAAAAGTGTCTAGATACTACTTTACAGGTTGAAACCTCCAAATTATTTTCTGTGTGTCGGTTTAATGAAGAACTGCTGATGTCGCTATTTGTGTTTGACAAGGGTCTGGAATGTTCCTTTCATTCTTTAACATATCTGAATGGTTGCATTAACTGATAAAAGATTCCTCAGGCAGATACGGAGACTCCAATGAGATTTATTGTTCAAGGATGAAAGTCGGGAGAGATAAATTAACACTCTGTTAAGTATATCGCCTTTGAACATTTAAGCTACTGAGAATTCTAATCTTGTCTCATTAATCACACTTGTCAATGGTTAATTACTATCCGAATACTAAGGGTTATGAAATATTTCGTAGCAACATGAAATAAATTGGCATAGGATTTTAAGCGATATATATTTCGTTTATTATAAGCACTGAAGGACAAGTATTTCAATAGTTAAAATAAATAAAATGTTTAAAAGGTCCCCTTCTAGTGACTGGAATAAATATTTTAAATACAAGGTGGCCAGAAATAAAACACCCCTACTCTGACCTCCATGGATATCGAACTACTCAGTGTAAAGGCTCAAAATTTTGTACACATACTATTCAAAATATGGGGAAACGGATTTCACGAAAAAAAAATTAGTTCCTGAAATCACCGATAGGTGGCGTTGCACAACTGGAACTATGATCAAAAGACACAAATAATAATAAAAATTTAAATGTTTATGCGGAATGGAATGCTTCCATGCTTCCTTTTTAATTTTTCTGCCCCTTATGGAAAATAAAAATAGTAAAGAAGCTAGAACTCCCGTTGTAACTGCAATTTCATACTGTAACCAGAAAAATTTGCATAAAGCATGGTTAGAAGCCATGTTCTGGGTATAAAAGAAGTTAAAAGGTGGGGAATGTCATTCTTATTAGTGATGGCTGTCACGCTGCCAGAACGCGCTTTGCTTGTGAAGTTGTTTTACGAGAATAAAGGAAATGCTCCAGCAGCACTTCGAGAGTTTCGCCGACTTAAGGATTTGCGTAAGGGACCATTGCTTCCACAAGCTCTCAGGAGAATGATCGCTCGATTCGAGGAAACTGGACATCTTGGAGTTCAGCCTGGTCGAGGACGCAAACCGGTTCGTTCAGATGTCGTTGAAGATGTTGCCACCGGTATTGTTGAACAGTCAATGGATAATGTTTTAGGCTGCAGTAGTGCACGTGCAGTGTCACGACACTTGGGTGTTCCCTATAGCACAGTGTGGAACGTACTCAGAAAAATGGTGCATTGTTTCCCGTACAAAATCCGCCCTAATCAACAATTGCTGGCCACAGACAGGGAGATGCGACTGACCTTTGCATTGACATTTCTTGCTAGAGTTGAAGTGGATGCATCGTGGCCGTGGCAGATTCTGTGGAGCGATGAGGCCCATTTCCACCTCAGTGGAACAGTGAACACCCATAACTGTCGCATATGGGACACGACAAACCCCCGTACCTTCCAAGAGATTCCACTCCACTCACCGAAAGTTACAGTCTGGTGTGGATTCACAGCCACATTCATCCTTGGACCGTTCTTTTTCGAAGAGGTTACTTCCAATGGCCTTGAGACATGTACCGTGACGGCCAACAGGTACAAAAGGATGCTCGAAACATTTGTTGTACCCCATTTGCAGCAGCGCCAATGCCTTGACACCATTACTTTTATGCAAGATGGAGCACCTCCACACATTGGACTCCCTGTGCAACAGTTTCTTCGCCAACATTTCACCACTGACAGAATAATCAGTCGCGCGTTTCCGACAACTTGGCCATCTCGTTCACCGGATCTTAATCCGTGTGATTTTTGGCTTTGGGGACACTTAAAAAACCTTGTTTATCGAGAACGTCTGATAACCTTGGCAGATTTGAAAGAGAGTATCAGTCTGCATGTGAGAAGCATCTCAGATGACCAGTTACGATCCGCAGTTGAACAAGCTGTCCACAGACTTCACATTTTACATCTTCAGGAAGGGAACCATATTGAGCAGCATTCCCTGCATCGATAACGTCCTTGTTTCATGTATGCTTGGTACTTTCAAATAAAATGTGTTTAAAACGTGTTTTTGTGTCTTTTCAGCATACGTCCAGTGGTACAGCGCCACCTATCGGTGATTTCTGGAACTAAATTTTTTTTTCGTGAAATCCGTTTCCCCATTTTTTGAATAGTATGTCCACAAATTTTCAAGCCTTTACACTGAGTAGTTCGATATCCAGGGAGGTCAGAGTAGGGGTGTTTTATTTCTGGCCACCCGGTATTAAAAATGAAAATTTTGTCATTTCCAATTACCTTAATGAAATTTAATTCGTCCCAATGGTAAATATTGAATATTTTGTTAAATAATCTATCGTAATGTCACATTTTTAATCCACCCAAAAAAGTAATTAATAAAATGGTAGCATTTTTGTGAAAAATTATGTTAGATCAAAACATAGCAATCCTTTCTTTTATCAAAAATCTTCTTAGAAGTAACTGTTTTTCTTTTAGAAGGAATTCGTTTTGAAAGGATACCTTATTCGTCTTTTCAAATTACTTATTAAGAGAAATGGGAATGAATACATTAGTTTCAGTTTCCATAAAGCTTATTAGCAATTTGAGCTTTAAAATATAAAGCTCATATTAATAACGAACGAGAGTGGTCTACCCAAAACTTTCTTTCATATTATCTTATAATTATACCTGGCTATCATTATGTATTAACAATACTTATGAACCATCTCATTATAATACGAATTTTGGTAACTTTTCGTCTATTAATCGCTGTTATTGACGGCTTTATATTTGAATCGCAGTTATTGACAGCTTTATATTTGAATCACTGTCAGTAAATCCCAAATACTAGAAATCTTAATGTTTATTTTGGATACATTTTTCGACCTATAAAAACCAAAATCTGACACTTAATTACAATTTCATTTACCAAATTTCATATATTTATATCAATGAGTTTTAAATTATGACATTTATTTATTGATGAAAGTATAGCTAGATAGAAAGTCAGCTCCGAGATGGATTTTATTCCAAATTCCACAAATATCTACAAACTCAAAGTAGAAACCATATACCATCTGTATAGCTCAAAGCAATTTTGAACTATCATGTTCATAGACAATACTAGTTCTAAGAAACTCCGAAAGCTCTAAAATATGGAAATCCCCAATCTGAACTATCTAAAAATTATAATAATTTTTCTTTGTGTAGGACAATGCAAAAATGTCGGTTGTGAAAGATTGATCGTTTTGTAATTTGATATTTGTTATCATGCAATGCCACTTTTAGATAATCAAGAAATAGAAAAAATACAGAATGCCTCACAAATGTAGTTATAAAGTTTATGAATCAGCACTTAGTCCATTTTCAATTATTACAATAAGCTCCTTAAGTAGGTTTTTTTTATTTTTAGTTTTTTTTCAAGCAGATAATCATTCTGTTATACGTTCGCTAGCAACCTACAAACACTAAAGGCCTTATCACTCGATGAAATTTCGCCAGCACTTTTCTGTTTCTACCCTCAAAAACCAGTCAAGCACGTTTCATAATCGACAACTTTTTCGAACCAGCTCGAAATGGTTGTCGGAAATATTATCCGCAAACGAAATTCAACCAATCGTGTTAAAATTTGAAGTGACGTCACACAAGTGACGTCACTTTCCTTGTCGTTTGCTGACGGTAAGTGCCGAAGATATTTTGCCGTGTGATAAGGCCTTAGGAGCCATATTTTTAGTGTTAGAATACAATCTTTTTCAATGCCTTGTCATAACTGAACATTGGTTTATGTTAAGTGGTTTTTTTTTTGGTTTTTTTTATATTTAGGTGTTTTTTTTCTTTCAAACAGATGATCATTCCTTTGATCGCTCGCTAGCAACCAACAAACACTAAGAGCCATCTTGTTGAGTGTTAGAATACAATCTTTTTCAATGCCTAGTCAAAACTGAACATTGGTTTATGATAAATGTTTTTTT
>JAPMOQ010014289.1:626086-641409 GCA_026543055.1 Argiope trifasciata
GCCATTTTTTTCAGTGTTAGAATCCAATCTTTTCCAATGCCTAGTCATAACTGAACATTGACTTAAGTTTTTGTAAAATTGTTCCTTCCTATGCAAACAATGTGTAGCCTAATAAACGAATCCGTTGAAATTGCTTTCTAATTCATCCCTACATTTCTACTGTCTTTGTTTACTTCAGTGCTACTTTATTTGTTCAAAACTTAATTTAGCTTCACTCATTATTTCTAAGTCGTTAAATTTTTAAAAAAGGAAAAGAAATTTAACAACTATTGAAGTGCGCAAGCATGTTTAGTTCCACTTTATGCTTGAATTAAAATCTTTCACTGAACGTAAATCATACGCTGATTTACATTTCAAATATTTTTATTTCATTTTGCTTTTATGAAATTAAAAAAAAATTCTGAGATTAATTTTTTTCCTTTGTTTCAACTTTATCCATAATTTTGTCCTAAAAATTAAAGTAATTTTGCTCATTCTTTTCTTTTGTATTCTTTCTTTCATCAAGTGTCATATTTGAAAGCTTGGTTTCATTAAACTGACTTAAAAGAATGTTGCTGAAATAAATGCGCTGACTGAATTTGGTTTAATTTAGTCATATATGCGCCAAACTTTCATTAAAATCTCCCGTTCAGTGTAGTAAAATTAACATTGTTCAAAACTATTCAATCATCTAAGTTAAATTTAAAATTCTAGTAATTTTCAGAGTTTTAAGGTATCCCAACTATGGTCGAAGGAAATGTTTTGAGAAACTGGATTTTTTAAAAATAATTTAAAACTAGGGTTTTTAGATGTATTGCCAATTATAGTAGAAAATACTACAAATACAATAAAATCATTTGAGAATATATTTTGAGAAATAGGAAAATTAGTAAATTTTAATGAAATTTAAACAAAAAGGTTAACACTCTACACAAAATTGTAACGCAACAATCCTATTTTTCTTTATACACAACTATTAAAATATAATGATGAATGAAATGAAACAAAATCTAAGAAAAATTTTGAGATGCAAAGAAGTTATGGGTAAAAATATACGTATATAAGCATTTTTTCCTTAAATTTATAACTTAATTAAAAAAACACCTATAAATGAAAAAGTATTTCACCAACAATAAAACTTTTGGTTCGTTTCATTCCTCCTATTATTTAAAACACACGCTGAAAATTTGTACGTGTTATTTCTTCTAAACTAGAAGAAATAACAATGAAAAAATATTCTCCAATATGATAGATTTCCAATGTTTTTAACGTAGTTAGATACCTTAATTTATTTCAGTTAATAGCTAAATAAATACATAAAAATATATTTGCCAATTATTTATTTAAAAACGTACCTTCAAGTCATTTCTGGAATGACCCCCAAAAATTTTTAAATAAAAAATAGGGCGCTTTTCATAGCTCATATCATTATCCGCAGCTTCAAAAGAGACTCATTGAAGGGTTGAGAGGAAAGACAGCAACCTGGAAGCACTTAATCCTCTAATGAATCACAACCTGTAATGATTCATCAGTCACCGTGACTATAAAGCCGGGTTTCTAAATACAATACAATGGATTATTTTCAGTGATAATCCTATCCTCTTTCGATTGTTTACTGTGCAGTGACTTAACCAAGTATTTGATAGGTATCTATATACGATTCTCTTTAACAAAAATCTCTGCCATTGTTCAAACATATTTTTCCCTGTGCCTCAACCCCGAGCGATAAAGTTCCGGGAGAGGGGAACAGATAAAAGGGGGAGAGCACCATCCGGGTGCTTGAAGGGGGTGGGACGGGTGAGAAATTGATCGGATCCTTCCTTGTCACCAGCTGGGTGAGGAACCAGTGATGAGGAAACAGAGACTTTGGATTTTCAATCAGGAAAATCTCTTCTGATGAAGTTCTGATTTAGTGGCTTATGTCTTCCGCTTTTTTTACAGTCCTGTTCAGTACTCTTTTAATCTGGGCTCTTTTTTTAAATCTGTTTTTTCGGTTCTCCAGGAGTCAATTGTTGTCGCTCGAAAACAATGGTGGCAACAAGTCTATTTTAATTCTATGCTCGTTTTTTTATAGGCTCTTTTCAAAGAGAATATATTTTAAAGTAGGAAAATGAGTGATGACATAACGAGTGACATGCGATTTGACTGTTATTGCTGAAGCATAATTACTACAATGGAACATTCGAATAAAAGTATCGAAGCACTTCAATACAGATCCTATATTATAATTACTAAATGAAATTCTAAAGTAAAATGGAACATAATTACTACATTGGAAAACTACAATTACTAAAATTCTAAAAGTACAATTCTTTTCTATAGTACAATTACTACAATTCTAAAAGTACAATACTTTTCTACAGTACAATTACAGTAAGTACAATTCTAAAGTACAATTTCTACTACAATTGCTACAATTCAACTACAAACTACAATTCTAAAGTAAAATGGAAATAATTGCTACAATGGAACATTCGAATAAAAGTATCGAAGCCTTCAATACAGAACATATATTCTAATTACTAAATACAGTTCTAAAGTAAAATGTAATTCCAATGACAGTGTTCATTTTGTGAGAATAAAACTACAGAAATAATCTTATAGATGTATTTTTTGACTACAGGCTGTGATCGAAAAACTTACCTTTGTGTTTCATAGTTTCATCAGAATATATTTTAATTCCCAAATAATTTTTGATATTTTAATAACATAATTAATCATGGCATTTTGATCTCGAAAAATCGGAATCAGAATACAATTAATGCAGCTCCATTCAGAGTGTTTATTTTTAATTTCTCTTCATTAAGAAAAAAATTACAAAAGAATTAGTCTTTTCGAAATGAGCAATACAATTAAAGGTCATTTTAATTTTTAAACTGTAGAAGATGTATATATTTCTTATAACATGCATAGCTCTGGTCTTAAATACCCACTTTCGTTTATTTTTTGGTAATAAAAAATGTATTAATCGAATTAGCTGAGATTTAATTTCTTCTAATTAACTTCTCAAAAGATATTGTTTTTATGGTGATAATATCAGAATTTAGAATTTAAGAAAAAAAAAACATATAAAAATTAAAAGAATCATGTAATTTTAAAAAATGTGTTCTAAAAACTGTTTATTTACCATAATGAAATGAATATTTTATATATGCTTGGTTCTTTTGGGGGAGGTTTTACTATTGAAATTTTGTTGCCCTTGGCTACAATTAAAATTCTAATAATTCAACCAGGAACACTGATTGGTTAAGATTTACTTTTGTATACTGGATAGCTTTCTTAAACTGCATTAAAATGGGAAAAATGCAAAAATTTAGATGTTCCATTCTTTCTAGGATGAATTTCTAGGATTATATTCCTCTTACATGTGAGATAAGGAATTATATAAAAATGATAAATTTATCTCTAAAAAATGATTGAAGGAGTTAAGGATATTTTTGAATTTGAAACGAGATGGTTTTAAAAAGTAAGGTTTAACTTCGTACTTTCATATAAACGATTCGAAGTCTTTTGTAATTTTTTTAGAAGTATTCATTAAAGTCTATGGGAATTTGTTATCCTCAGGAATATGATAAATTCCTTTATATATGAGAATAATCAAAGGTCATTTCTTAGTCAAAAGTTGATTTCTTAATATAAAAAAGAAAAAAAGTGACTTATATTGAAATTTAAACAAATTTAGATTAAAGTTTAAAATTTTAAAATTCATTCTGTTATTATATCCCATCTTTATTCACTATAGGATTTCACTATAGGATATTCTTTCATCTATAGGATTTGATCAAAGGGAATGAAAATAATTTTAAACGAAGAAGAAATTTAAAAAGCCAGAAGTAAAGTTCGTTTAATTGTTTCACGATTGCAAAGAGTTTTAAACTATGAATAAAAAGATTTATAGTAATAAAGATAATAAATATATGTATAAATATAAAAAATAATAATAAAGATATTAAAAATATTTCAACTATACACATTTCAAATACTTGAATGCTAAAAAGATACTAAAGTTTAAAAAAAGTTCAACTTAGAATTTTGTATTTTTAAATCTATCCATTCTTGCTATATTATCTGAGACTTTTGTCGACTAATTAATAAAGAATTTTTCAAATCAGAAAAAAAAAAGTTTTGACTTTTGTAACTTTTTACCTTTTTATTCTTTTCGAATCTGGCCTAAAACTAAACAATAAACTAATTCTTGAGAAATAACATTATCTGAAGCTTTGGTCTATTAATTAAAAGAAAAATTTTCAAATCGGAAGAAAAATATTTTGACTGATGTAACTTTTCTCCCTTTACAAATCTGGCCTAAAAGCTAAACAATAAACTCAATTCTTGAGAAATCAAAGAAATAACGAGCTTTAAACTCGAATTATACACATCATTTCAAACTTATATTTACAAACTAGAATTTTATTCGGGAGCTCAAAGATTCCGTCCAAGTAATTAAAACCAAGGCTACCAGCGAATGGCAAAAACACAACATCGAATAAAACCGACTAGTTCATCGAGACAACAAAAAAAAGAAGCTTGGTTGTGGAAATTTTTGAGCCCGAAATGGAAATGGTCATAAAAGACTAGAGCTCAAATATCCTAATTTGCATGTGTCTCGGCTGGAAATGAAGCAACCCATCGACAATTGAAAGTCTGCATCCATCCTTCGGCATTCTTGGCATGACTTAGTATAATGGTAATTAACACTTCTTGGACCCAAATTGATTTTGTTTGCTCAGATCTCCCGCGATGACTCAACAGATTTATGAGAAGCCTGTGGTGATACCGAGTTTTGTCTCCTTAAAGATTACAACGGGAAAGGATCTTGAAGGACGCCAAAATTTATATTTAGCTGGTGAATTGTTTTGGGAAAAATAAAGTCTTCGCGAGTTGTTTGTTTTAGTTGCGAATTTGCATTTGATTTATTTGGAAGTGCTTAGTGTATCGTGGAATTATGGATATTCTTCCCGAAATGTCATTTTAATTATTCCACTCAGATATTCAACACTCTAGTGCTTTGAATATTGACTGTTTTAGAAAATCCTTTACAAAAGTATAAAATAATCACCAAATATAAGTTATTGAAATATTTTTCTATATCTATACAAATATACAACGTGGTGGCAAATGCTTAAATACTAATATTAAAAATACAGTGTTTATGAAATGAAATAATCTGTCTTTAAGTTGGCTTTTTTCTGGTAGATAGAGTCAAGAGAATTAAACCCGATTTATCTTTCAATACTTTCCAGATATTACATTTTGTGCTTTGAGAAATAAAAACATAGCTTTGCAATCCAAAAATATAATTTATGCATCTGGTGTACATAAACCATATTGACAAGGGCTTTCTTATTGCATGAACAAATAATAATAATAATTATTATTATTATCGTACTATACGCAACACGGTCTTTTTATTTATTTTGTTATCTTCAATTTTCTTGCAATGCTTGTCGTAATAACATAGAGAGGTTTCTACTGACTAGCGTACGTTTGGCTATTGGAAAATCTGTATTTGTACGTTTAATCTATTATTAAGTAAATCTATTGTACGTTTATCCGTTGAAATCTTTCTACGTTATTACGATAAGCATTGCAATAAAAATGAAGATAGTAAAATAGTTCTTGTTGTAACGCTAAATTACATTATCTATTATATTTATCAAAGCGTTGCATAAAAATATCAATTTCCTTCATTTCAAAAGTATATGGGCATTGTTACAAAAAATGAAGTTACAAAAATTTTACAAAAAAATTTTTGTTACAAAATTTTACATTGTGACAAAAATTTTTAAATTAGTATTTTTAAAAAATCCACAGTTGGACAGTTAATAGCAATCAATAAATGAGCAAAGTTGGTTTTAAAGAGGATGCCACTTTATATTACGAATAACGAGCAAATAACAAAAAGGAGGTTCAAAACAAGATAGAAATGGCTAATTAAAAAAATCAGCAGCTAAAATAAGAATGAATGAACGGGATTGTGGCATTTGTGCTCCAATTATCATTTCCTACCCCCAATTTGTAGGTTTACTGGAATTTTATTACCTTTGGCAGAAAAACTTGGCGTGGAGCGCATATTCCACTCGTGTTTTTTTTTTCGGTGCCGTACCCCTTCGTTAATGACCTTTTAGGCAGTGATAGATTACTTTATGATAAGATAAGATTACTAGGTGGACTCCCCCCCTTACCGTAAAAGCACTTAGCCCTCATCAATGAACTCCTTATCGTTAAATGGTTGAAATAGGGAAAATGAGAAAAAAAGTTTTAACACTTTTCTCACATAATTTTGCTTATCAAAATATTTCTGAGCAACTTTTTTCATAAAATGTTGCTATTAAACAATTTTAAAATACGTGAAACGCCTTCAAAAAATGAAAAAAGGAATTTATTTTATTTATTTATTTACCTACTTTACCTCAAAATTCATAACATGAATACGTTGGTAGATTTTCTGTTAAGAAAGACTGTTTGTTAAAATTTGATTTTTGACGAAAGAATGTTACAATTTTCTATTTTTTAAATACAGCATAGTCTTGCGAGGAATTTCATGTTTTAATTTGATTATTTGTATTTAAATTAATTTCATTTAATTTTTCGTGTTTGATTTATTTCGCTGTCCAATAATTACAGTTTCCGAATTAAAAATTGTAATATATTTATATTACAGACATACTGCTAAATTCGTTTTTTGTAAATCGCGAGAAACAAAAATCACCAAAAAAGTAACAACATATACACAGCTGGTCCTAGATTTATAAAATTTGGTACATAAATAATTACTTCTTCACCAATAGATATTCAATAGTTAGAATCTTTTTCAAAATTGTTAATTTTTTAATTATTAAATCTTAATTTAAACTTAATTAGTCGAAAAAACCTATTGGCAAATGTTGTGTCACATTAAAATTTAAAAGATTAACTTTCCAAAGACAAAATTTCCGTTTTCGGGACAATTTCTCTTTAGATTTTCTAAAAAATTCAAAATTAAATTTAGAAAAAAATTTCTAGCATTTCATTTTTATAGAAAATAAATTGAAATCAATTTTGGTGTTTTTCCATGACGTTCCGTCGTTACTTTTTTAACGTTCAGAAAAAATATCTCCTAACAGTAGTAACAGTTTTAAACAGTAACTTCAGTTAAAATTTATAAGAACTTTTTAATGGCTTATTTAAATAACATGATGTACAAATCTTTCACATGGTATGCTATATTTGATGGAAATCAAGACTAACGACATCATCAAGATTTCAAAGATGAATGAATGAGTACTTTGATGAGCACTTGAAAATACTTAGGAAACTATTTGAAAAATGTGACATATCAGATAATTTATATACATTGCAACTAATCCTAATTCGGAATAATATTTCTCTGAAACTATTTAGAAAATGTTTCTACAATTTCAAATGATGTCATAGTAACCGTTTCAAAACTTTTGTAAAGATTAAATTTGAAAAGAAAAAAAAATCTTACGTTTTAGTGACTCATTCTGGAAAATTATGAAGTAATAGGAATCGTGAGGGCGCAATGATTATAATCAAATGAACAATGGCTTGAAAATAGAAATAAAATGCTCAATGCAAATTAAATTTTCACTACATTATTAAATTTAATTTCGGATTTATACCTGGTTCTGTTCGTGATTAATGTACCTTATTCTATTCATTAATTACTTTACTATTTCTGCATTCAGTACGTCATTAATAAATCACTCAAATAAGCTGTAGATTTTTTAAACAAAATATAAATTAAACAAATAATATTTAAATATGAGGAACTTATTCTCAAATAGGTACTTCAGTTTCTTCAAGATCAAATTCTTTGAATTAGAAAAGCATTAAAAAAATTTGTATGAGGAATAAACCCAAAAATTTTAGTTGAAAACTAGTAAAATTAATTTTGAAGGTTGCTTAGTTGCTACAAACATGCTCTTGCTATCATTCCCAACAGCCTTAATTCCGATTTATATTCAGTTTCGGCTTGATTTCATTTAGGAATATGGCAAGAACGAAATTATTTAATTTGGAACATTCGATTCATACACTTACACATTCTGTCATTCAGAACCTTAAAAAAATGTACTTATCTATTAACTCTGATATTTTCAAAAGATAGATTCTAAGACAGATTGTGTTGAAGCACTGAAAAGTGTTTTCTTGCCAAAAGTGACATTTGATTTAAAAACAAAACTTTGTTAAAACTGACAAATAACTTTTTATTCAAAACAGGCAAAATTGTATTTTTTTAGATAGAAATTTAAAAAGAACGATTTATTATTTTTACAAAAGCTTTTTGGTTTTACTTGAAATGAGCTAATGCATTTTTTATGTTAAAATTGTACACATATTTAGTTAACTAAGACTACAAGACCTTCGCAAATAAAATAAATAACGAAAACTATTGTGGGTGAAATACAATATTGCTTCATATCCCACTAAAAATGGATTTCATCAGTTTGAAATTTTCAAAAAAATCAGTGAAAAACTTCTTTGGATATATACTTTATACTAAAATATTGAAAAAAAAAATTCATTTAATATCTATCCTGATTGTAATATAGTCAAAAAGAATTAAATAACTTTGGAAACGGCACTAAAAACTATAGACACATAACTTTAAAATAGCAAACCTCTATAATAATTGTTAATTAGTCAAATATTTGTAATATAACCGAAATGAATTTGAAATAATGTGTGAAAACTAGGGGCTAAAAATTATAGATGTGTCAGATTTTTAGAATAATAATTAATAATAATTGTTGTAGATATAAAAGTGCCAAAAATTGTTAATCTCAATAGTACTCATGTTTTTACTGTCATTTTAGTAGAAGTAAAATTGTAATATATATATATAATAGCAAATAATAAATAGGTTTCAAGAATTCCTTTAATTTTTTATTTCAATGCATTAGTTTGTTAAAAAAAACCCTACTTTTGTTTATTTCAACTCACCTTTTTGCGAAATATTCTTTTAAAAAATATTTCAAATTATTTTGATTCTATTTTCATAATCAATACTGCTTTTATCAGAGAAATGTCTTACGATGTTGAATAGATAATAATACTTTACAAATAAAGAAAACAGATGTCTAAAGAGAACAGTTTTACTTACGAAATCTTATATCTTAGATAGAATAGGAAATCTAATACATAGGGAATTGAATTTTTAGACTACAAAAAGACGTAAGTTTTAACTTCAAATTCAGGTTTTAATGATACAGCTATATAAATTAACAAAAAAAATCTAATGTAATTGATCAATAAAGGGATTGATTATTGCTTTCCACACAATTATCATTTTTTAAAGATTTTGTTTCTTTTGTAATGGTATATATTAATTAAGAAATAATTTAGTTTGAATTTGCTTAATTTAATAGGAGTATTTTCAAAATAGCAGAACTAAGGAAGATTTGTCATATTTGAATCCCCTAAATAGTTTTTAATGAAAATTGATTGTAAAATAATTTTGATAAAGGAAAAACAGTAATTTTTTGTAGTTTATTTGCCTTTAAAAATGGAATAAACTTTCTGAGAGATATTACTACTATTTATTATACTATTCTTTAATATAGAATAAAAGATAGCCTATTAAAATTGTTTCATCGATTCATATAAAGAAAATGATTCCACAAATTGCACCACTAAATTTTTAAAGCTCAATAAGGGAAATTAGGTATCAGTATAGAGAATCTGAACTCAAGTTTGATATTTTATGAACTGTAGCATTTCCTTTTTCATTCGTTTGTTCCTGAAAATATAAAAGCTCACAGCCCTGATTTTTCTATTATTTGGAGAAGAAAAGACAAAAGAAAAAAAGTAATAATTAATGTTTTTTTATTAATTACTACTTTTTTTTGTTTCAGTCTTTTCTAATTTCAAATAATGATAATGTTTATAACTGGTTCTTGAAAACTACAATAGACCTCTCCACATTCAGGAAATGATTTTAATTCCAATTTAAGCTCTTTTTAGAGGAGTTTTAACCCCCTACACCTCCCCTCCAAAAAACTACTTAGTTTTATCTATAAATAAAATTATATTATAATAAATTCTAAACTATTATCAGTAAAATGTTCTCTCGTAGGATATGTTTTGTTGCTTAATTTCAAGCGATTTAAATTACATTCTTACTTTGCTAAAACATATAATATTTGTTAATTTTCATTACATTTTTTAAAAATTGAATAGTATTCTATTAATTAAAGTGTTTAAAAATTTGTTCCAAATTAACGCTTCCAATACCTATGCAGAATTACTTAATAATACTTCGGCATATGTGATTGAGTTCATGGGACACGAGGACCGGTTTTATTAAATGAATCAGCGAAGATTTATCAAACATTCATAGACAAAGTTAATTCATTACTTATTTCAGTTATAATCCCAATAAAATTAACTAAATCTATCGTTCCTATACAATCAATTTTTGTAGAAAATTAGACTAACTCAAGAACTTCTAAAAACGACAGCTCTAACATGCAGACAAAAAACTGCCAATGGCGATGAATTGTCTTCATTTTTCCAAACTTTAAATTTTTTTCTAATCAGTGTTTCTATCTAGATCAAAGCAACATTTGTCTCACCAAACAACAATTATCAGAAAGAAAAAAAAAAATTTGCATTAGAAATGGCCAATTTGTTTGATTTTAGACTTATATTCGATCTTATATTCTGTATGAATGCCACTTATTAAAGTTGAAGTATTCTCAACCTTGTCTATTTTAAAATGTTGAACACTGGACCACCCGTCCTTAATCTAACAAAAAGGTAACCTGAAAAATATAGGCAAATGTAAATTTTTTTCATCACATATATGACACTTCATTCTCACTATTTCTCTTCGTTTGTTCCTACAATTTTTAATAGCTATACCACAAAGCCCATTAAAATGTTTGGAACTGAAAACGACATTGTATTTTTCTAAAACTTGAAAAAAGCATTACGATTGCATATAAAATAAATCGTCATCATAACCAAAAGTTTCTTTTCTTTATAAAGACCTTGTGTAACTGTCGAACAATGAAAGTAAACAATGTTATGCGCGATTCTTAATTTTTTTGAAGTCATAATGATTGGATAATGTACAAGTTGCATTCCGAAATCAACACATTTGTGACCATTATTTCGAAATTTAAAACTAAGCATATCTCTCAAAATTTTCTGGATAGAAACGTGAAATTTTGTACGTATAGATAAAAATAAGAGAAAAATTGTACTAATTAATACTTGAAATTATGATAGATATGTAAAAATTAATTTTCGTACAATTGCCTACCTTATTTAATGAAATTTTGTAATTCGAAGTGTTTCGATGCAATATTTAAAAAAAAATTCTTAGGGAAACCTTTTGATGCTTTATTAGAAGAAGAAAAGGTGACTTTAGAAACCATGCTAACATAGCTGCAAAATTATTTTTATCTTAATGCCTAATATTTAAATATTTACTATTGTAATTTCTCAATCTTTATAAATCTATAGTTTGGGCAAAAAAATTTAGGGGCGAAAAAGAACGAATGAAATGTAAAGTAATATATTTTATTTTTAGCTTTCTTTCATATATAGATTTAAGACAAATTGGAAATTAGTAATAAATCATTTACAGCACTTTTAAGAAAATAGGCAGAAATTTGTTACTACATTACCTGCGAATAAAACTTTAGATCATGATACTGAATCTGAGAATTAAACGTTTTAATGAAGAACTATAGATGCATTTACATGTCGATTGATGGTACATAAGATTGTGTATAATTGTCTGACGGTAAATTAGCTAGAAAATGAGGTAACATATTTGAAATTTGAAGGAATATCAGTAATTATCAACATTTTCTTATAGAAATGTTTTTTCTTTTTGAAAATTAACCAGCATTTATTTTCTGAATTATTAATATGATTCCTATCTTATTTCAGACAAAGCGCTTAATATTTTGCAAAAAACAGCTTATTTGAAAATTTTTAACATAAAAGATACATTAGCTCATTTGAAGTAAAAGCTTAGGGAGTATTATACATACAAGAATACATAAATACAAATTGAAAGAACTAAGCATTACTGATATCCACTTAAATTTCGCTTTAAAGCAGTTTCTAAGTATTTTTTTTTCATTTTGTTAAAAAAAGTTAAACAGTAAGAGATATAGAGATTAAAATCCCCATAAAAATAAAATTAAACTTCACTTTATTAGATGAATTTGTATAACGCACATCAAAATTATTAATGCCTTCTGTGCGAGAAAATTATAATCGTGTTCCTTTATCATAAACTTTTAAAATGAAATATCTCACATTTCCTTTATTACTTTAAACTCTCGTCTAAAACGCAATTAAGGGTAGACAGCCGTTTTCCCACGGAAGCTTCGTCTCGTTTTCAAGGACATGGAGTATCATTATTACTCTGAACTGTGATTACCATTTGGCGTTCGTTGTAAAATCGTCAAATTTTTCATGCAAAGATAACGGTTATAATGTGACAATCCTGAGCTTGAATGATATCTTTTAATGACATGGGGGGTTTACTAGTGGAGCGCAAATGCCACTCAACCGAATGAACAACCACAAAACCCTTCTCTGATAACAAATTTTGAAATTTTGTTTTAGTTTGACATTAGATCAACATTATATCAAAACAATCGAAAGATATTTATACAGTTTTTTTAGAAAATAGATCTTGTGGTGGAATGTAGACTATTATGATCTATGCAGGAAGTATCAGGACTTATGTTTTCAGGAACTTTTCTATAGTAACCACACTCACACACTGAACAAAGACAAGACAACCCAAGGCATTCACTCGCGCAGCTTATCAGTACAGTAGCACATCTCATTCTCCTTGACCTCGCAATGCATTATGGGATGGCATATAGGATAGCCTATCAGGAATCGCCATCTAGTATTTAAAAAAGAAGATAAGAGTTATGTAACTGCTACAATCTGTAAATTTCCTTTCCCTTGATAGCTAGAAGAATATTAAGACAAGATTATTGTTCTCGCTAAGTATTGCCCAACATTTCAGCTGTTACACAAGGTATAGCATCTGGGATTCCAACTTTGAGTATATAAATATCTCTAACAGAAGTTCCAGCAACTCTGTAATCCAAAAATTGACATTAATAATAATGGCCGATTCAAGGAACCAAAGAACAAATTTTTATTCTTTGATGCTAGTTTGGTAGCAATCAAATGTAAAGGCATTATTTACGTTAGTTGCGTTTTCTATTATTTAGTTACGTTATCTATTGGACTAAAAAGTTGAAAGTATAATTATTCCATTGTAAAAATTTGACAGTACTATTTTCAATGCTCCTTTTGTTGCAAGCAGAGGAAAGTTTATGATGACCCTGTATTTTGTTACAACAAAAACAGGATAACCCTATAACGTTAAGAAAATACATTGGAATAATCCAAAATGTTTTTTGATATCAACAAAATGAGTTTCAAAATTCTTTGAAATAGTGGCTAAAGCTGAAAAAAAAATTCTTTGGAAAGGAGAATAAATGAAATTTTCTACAAAAGTTATTCAAATTTAAGCAAATAAAATAAAGCATTCATGTTGTAGCACATGCTATAAAGTTTCATATTATCACTGAAAAAGCATTTCCTATACTTGTTCTAATCTAAATATAAGAACAGCCCAATTCATCCGATTTATTTTTATGAACTTTATAATTCTGGCTCTCTATAGATATTAAACAGCTCAAAGTTATATCTTCTCCAAACATTGTTGCTTTCTATCTCCTCCCCCCCAAACAATGACTCTCAGAATTTTTCTTTCGAAAATGGTTAATTTTCTCCAGTTTTGGTCAGTTTTCTGAGCCATAGGTAAGTATTTGTCTAATTAATGCTTTATTGATTTCAAACACAACATAGTAAAATAAACCAAATCAAGGCGATTGTAAAAATTTCTATAATATACTATAAATACAGTTGTCCGATATCTATCACGTTTTTCATATATTAAATATATAAATATAGTTGAATGGATATAAACAGCAAAAAGGATCTGACTTAGTTTTCAACATATTTCCGATGAGAATACTTCTACTTCATACTACATAAATAAGTTTTAAACCACCCATCATTTGTCATACATCAGTTCATCAGGATAAATAGTTACTGCGGGAAATCATCGTACTACATTTCTTTCCTTCAACAGAAAAAAAAAGAATGTATTACAGGACTTAGCCCTTCGGGTTTTAAACAGCAGTATCTAGTCTTTAGTATATCCAGCCTTCAAGTAGTAACCTATCCTAAATTTATACCCCTTAGTTCCTTCAGTAGCCTTCCATTCCTGGGGTATCCTGAATCTCAGAAATTCTGGTATACGGTCCCCTTCGCCCGGTGAGCCCTTAAAGCTGAGACAACTATGCCATAAAACAGAGATTTGTGGACAGTTTCTAAGATGCCGATCTAGGACGATCGTTTGCCGCGCTACCAAATATTTCTTATTTCTTATCTTTGACAATTTTCCTAGGCTCTTTTAACAGATAAAAAATAACCAGAGAAGTGGGGGGAATGGGGAAAACGGGTCCATAGTGCAGGTTGTTTAAGACTCTTTGGGGCCCATACCTAGACCTGCGAAATCGTGGGTCGATTTTTAAAAGAATGGGCATATTCGTTTGGGTCATTACACACTAAGACAGGATTCGGAAAGAGGTTATGCAAATGAGGAAAGATAATTTAATGCTGATGGTGTCGACAATTTGTAACGTTTGACGAGTGTTGAGGGAACGGCAAGAATGAAAGTCATTCCATGAGGAAAGCAGCTGGAATCTTTGCCCTTGATTCAGTAGTTAGGAATTAAGAAAAAAAACCGTTCTTGTGACTGAAATTATTATGAATGCTTTTCATCTTTTTTAAAATAAATTATCATTCAATTAGAGTTTAAAGTGTCTACTCTTTGCAAAGATCGAGATGACAATTAACAAAGCCTTTAATGGGGGAAATACTGAAATCTTTGATCTTTGCTCAATAATCAGAAATTCTGGTAATTTTTAAAAATTTTCATCATATGGAAATATGAATACATAGTTCTCATCCTCCATCTATGTGTTTTTAAAGCATTAGGTTGTGTTGAAGATGCTTATACTATGTAAATTATGAGATTGTAAAAGGTATGAACGAAAAACAATCAGTAAGAAAGCAGATTAAATCCTTGGATGCAGTAATTATTTAGAAATTTTCGTTAAAACACTTTTTACAATTTTCTTTTCATGTACTCATTTCATCGCTTTTTATAGATATGATAATTCTAATGATGACGGTGAGTTCATATTTGAGGTATGACAATCGATTGCAATACAGACAGTAGACTGTAAGCGAGAAATACATTTTTAGTTTGAATCAATTGA
>JAPMOQ010014289.1:641419-652808 GCA_026543055.1 Argiope trifasciata
TAGACTGTAAGCGAGAAATACATTTTTAGTTTGAATCAATTGATGGGGATTCTGGCAAATAGACTCTCTAATTTGTTTCTGCTGACAAATTAATGTATAATTTAATTTTTTATCCTATGAATAAATTTTTTACAAACATGAAAACCTAATATTAAATTTCACAAAATGATGTGGAAAATCACGTTTTTCAAAATTCAATCTATCAATAACTTCCTTTTAATATTAAATTTTTATTTCCTTTCTTATTTTAAAGTTCAATATTAATCATGATTAGCATTCATGACACATTCTGCTTAATTCTACTTTCATACATTAGATAGAACAGTAAATAAATGGCCTTGAAATTTTTAAAAATTTTTTGAGAAATATTGAAAAAAAAATGTAAAAGTTTTGAGAATTAACAACTATGTAAATATAAATTTAAAAGATATTTTATTGTTCTATTGTAGCAAATATTATTTTGCTCCATTTGTTGAAGCATTAAATACGCAATTTTAAGTATAAAAGAGAGTTATTGAAACACATCGGATTATGATAGTAATATTTATGAGATGGGTATCTTATTTATAGTATTATAATGAATTTTTCTGTAAAAAAGCGGATTAAAACAATATTTGCCAACTGTAAAGGGGATGCAGTGCCTTCTGTGGTTAAAGACCTCTGAAAGCTCGATGGCAGAAGTCTGACTTCTAGCTCAAATGAAGATGACACACACACATTCACAACCCCATTTTATGAGGTGGGGGGAGCTTATTCACACATCTCACAGATAGAACACAAGGGAAAGGAACAACCATGACCAAACCCACCACTCTCAGATGACGGGGAAGACGCTTTACCCTGAAGACAAGACGTCTGCAAAATATATACTATGACTAAAATAAATATTAAAATAATTATTGATACTTGTGCACATTCATACATTTGGGATTGTTTTATATTAAATTAACTACTGTGGATCCATTATTCTCAGATAAGTATGACTCTGTGGGTTGTAAATGGAGGAAATGGTCTGATATTATAATTATCCTCTGTTTAATATTCAAAATTACGATATCCATTCCTCAAAAGATGTCCTGCATCGTCAAAGGGAAATATTAATTTTACTAACTATTATTAACTAATTTCGCTTTGAATGATGTGTCAGACTGGTGAGACGTATACAGAATATTTAAATCTATAGTTATATCAAAGTGGTAATTAAGTTAATTAAGTCCAAAATCATTTGGGCATGTTTTAGCACCTCAGATTTCCTTTCCATTCTTACATTGATTATGATAAGAACATACGGAGTTATTCGACAAGAAAGAGCAGATTTAGGATATTTATTTTCAATGAACGACAGCAAATGAATATTTACGTTTCATAGTTGGATAATGAAAAGTTCGAACAAAATGAATTCCATTGTTAGGCGATAAATGGCGAACCGAAAGTTAATTTATTGCCATATAAGAAATAACTGGTCCATGATTATTGAACTCGCTATTGTAACAATTTGATTTTGCAGAGTGTAACCACTCGACATACGAATTTACTTAACTTCCTAATTAAATGACGGATTTAATAGCTTCCTAATTGGAATATTTACTATTATTTTAATTCCTTTAATGATAATACCTTTCAAGTGACTTTTTTTTATTTTAAATTATTTAATAATTTTCACTTAATTGCAGATTAAAAATTCAATAATTCGATGCTATATCGGATACGTCATTGTATGTGAAGTGGTTCAAGAGTAAAAAGCATAGATTTAAAGCACATGCAGTACTGTTAGTTGCGGAATTCTACTCCCTCAGTGAGTGAATGTTATGCTTTTACAATCGAGAGCAGTTTGGATAGGCTCTATTTTTTATATGTGTGCAAGGATGATTCTTTTCATCTGGAATTAGCGACTATCGTCAATGGATTTTTATTACTAAACATGAACCTGTTTATGACGAAACGGCTCTTTGTAGAACTTACAACGAAATCCACGCCACAGTACAATTATGGATTTCTCCTGTCCATACACGAAATGATTGTTAATCAGAAATAACCAGTTTAAAAAATAAATAACAACCATGCTATTAGTGAAACAATACAAATATAATTTAACTTTAGGCTTTAAAATAAAACTTTAGGCTTTTATCTATTCAGTGATGTATTGTACATGTCTCTATTTATTATATCGTTCATTCGAAATAAATACTTTAAATTTTCACCTTTTTTTAAGTAATACTATATGTCCGGAATAGGACTTATCACCTGAATAATAAACTCATAGTTCAAGAAGTTAACTAAACAGTAACGAAAAACATAGTTTAAAAAATAATCTTATGGTAATTCACGGTGCTACTTAACACATTGCATGTCACGGCAATTTTCAAAAATCTGGCCTAAAATGAAACTAACTAATTTGAACTAATTTTAATAATGAAGGTTTTTGTTCTTTTTTTAATAAATTTTCTTTTCATCCACGCCAGCATTGATTTTTTGTTCTTTTCCCAGAAGCCATCTGTAGATACTAGTACTGATATATTACGAGCTTATTCGTAGCTGCACAAAAATGGCAAGTAAACACAGTACGAAATAACTCGTAGTTGGTGTCCTAGAAAAGAACGCAATCTGCGGGTTATCTCGAAGTTGGCCGTCAATGTGTTAAAAGATAAATTAGGATAGAACCAATACAATTTGAAAACAATAAAAAATAAATCTTAGTTGAAATACTGATACAAAGACAGGAAAAATATCCAGTCACTCCTCAGAGTTAAAAATTCCATTCCCTCCGAAATCCTATTCTTTTCCCGCGAATATTACTTTATTGATTCAGTGCATTTGACAATTTTGAGTGATTTTATGGTTAATGAAAACAAATCCTAAAAGAAAAAACGAACACAAAATACAATTACAAAAATTAGTTCAAATTAGTTAGTGTCATTTTCAGAAATCTGGCCTAAAATGACACTACCAATTTGAGATAGTCTTTATAATTATTGCTTGTGTTCGTTTTTTAATAAATTTTCTGTTCATCCACGCTAGCATTGATTTTTTTCTTTTCCCAGAAGCCCTCTGTAGATACTAGTACTGATATACTACGAGTTTATTTTTAGCTGCACAAAAATGTCGAGTAAGCACAGTACGAAATAACTCGTAGTTGCCGTCCTAGAAAAGAACGCAATCTACGGGTTATCTCGTAGTTGGCGTTAAAAGATAAATAGGATAGAACGAATACAGGACGAAATAAATCTTTGTTGAAATACTGACACAAAGACAGGACAAATCCCCAGAATTAAAAATTCCATTCTCTACGCAGTCTTTTGCCCCGAATATTTATTTATTGATTTCCCGAATATTCAGTGCATTTGACAATTTCGAGTGATTTTATGGTTAAAGGAAACAAAACCTAAAAGAATTTTTTTTTCATCTTAGAAGTCTGAAAAGACATAACAGTTCGTCATTTTTATAGCAGGAGGGAAGAAGGAAAAAAATATCCTGAGAAATTATTCTTTCCCGCTATGAAAAGATCTTGACCATATATTCTATTGAAGCTTCCAGTCAGGCCTTTTTCACTTTTTTTTGTCGTTTGAAATCCTGGGACACCTTTAATAAGAAGCAGCCATCAGCTGGCCTTTTGATTAATTGTCAGAGCTCGGCTCGTTCTGAAAGAACCAGTTAGCTTCCAGAAATCGATACCAACCTACCATCAGCTGAGCAATTAGTTTTAAGCTCGACTCCTCTATCTAAGAAAAGCCCACTTGCTGTCCTAAAGGAGCTAAATAGCGGTAAGAATTACCGAAGAGAAGTCGACTTGAGCTTTAAGGTTGTGTTTAAATGTTTAATTCAAATATTTAATTTTGCCACTTAAAGGAGAATTTTCAAAGGTTTAATTGGTTAGTTAAATAATCGTTATTAAAGTTCATTTCATTTACATTTGAAACTTCATTGAAGTTTCTGTAATTAAAAATTAAGTTGATATGTTAAAAAAGTAAGTTCGCATATCCCACTCAATTATGAAATTCTGAAGTTAATTCACTCGCTTTAATTCGCTCTCCATAATGAATTACTCTTTTTGTTGGAAGGTATTTTATAATATGTAAAATGCTTTTTGTTACTTTGGATAAAAGTTTAGTTATATGTATAAATACAATAATTTAAAAGGGAATTATAAATTATTTAATATTCAGAAATTTGAATCATTTCTATGAAAAAAAGCTTTATGTCGTTTCTGATCTAAAGTTATTTTCTCTTAAATTCGAAAAATATCTGTTTTAATCTCGAAACCATGAAATAATGGCGTTTATCACTTTAGATAAATGCTAGCGATAATTTTTATCCCTCTTCTTTTCTTTTTCTTTATGCTTATATACTTTATACTTTATATTTATTGATGGTAGGGGGGGGGAAATATTCATGGAATGTTTACGCCCACCTTTTTAAACTCATACTGTTTTTTTACGCTTCTTTTTTAATTAAAAAGTGAAAATTTCCTGAATACGTTTTTTTAAATCCCTTGTTCACAATACTATTCAAATTGCAACGATTTGTTTTAATACAGTTTGGTTATTCTGTTTAAAAAGTAGTAAACAACTAAATATTAATTACAAACTAAAAATAATTAGGAGATTTGACGATCAAAAGTGAGCAAAAGTTCTTACAGTAAAAGTCTTATATATCTGTATATACGATGTACAATTTATCAGAATGTCCTTTTCATAACTTTTTCCACTGTTTTTTAATCTCTTTTAACATTGAACTAGAACACTAATAAACTCATGCTAATGAGGGAAATATGAATGATTTTTTCCGGAAAAAGGAAACCCTTCATTTCATAACCCAAACTGATGAAGAGAATTTTTGTCCTATTTTGAAACAGGCGTGTTTTAAGGGCATGTTCCGAATCTCGAATCATGGTCAGATTACAAGAATGGCAGCTAGATTTGAAAACACTCACACCTTTTAAGTAAGAATATTTCCCACATAATACAGGATTTAACTTGTTTTAATCCTACTCAGAGTTGACTTTGATTGGAATCAGGTTTTAAATATGCGATCTTATGATCTTTAAACCTATGCTATGCCACCAGACCACCAAGATCTGAAAAAAGAAATCCGTGTTTGATACTTCTTACAATTCAAGAATTCATCTTACTTGAGTAAATTATTGTTCTCCATACCAAACCACCATTTTATTTATATTTGATTAAAACGCGATTTTAATCTTTTTATAAATCATTATCCCTATTAGCACTATTTATGTATATTAATAGCGTCATTATCACTATTTATGATCTTCCCACATCATTTCCTAAATAAATGGGATGAATTCAACCAAACTTGGCATACATAAGACATGATAATGAATTCTGCATACATTTCAAAGTGGAAAGTTAATTAAATATTCAATAAATTATAAATTAATAATAACATTTGACTTTGAAAATATCTATTACTGTTTTTTAAAATTTCATCTTTTATTTTCATATGCCTTTTGACTCTACTTTTATATTAATCTTAAATCAGCAATTTAACCAAACTTAAAAGTTTAAGGCAATCGCTTGAATGACGAAGACCTTTCATATACTTCAGTATTTGTGTACAAAATTTACAACAAATGTTGATAAATTTGGAAGAAAATTAGCAATAAGCGGTTTTTATAAAGTCACCCAGTTCAATTTATATAATTATTTTTATTTAAAGCAGATGATTAAGATTTTAGATGGTAAAGGTATTTTGTATTATTTGTATATTTTATACAAAAGTAATTTATACGTTAAAAATATACATGAAAGCACTTAATCCCGAGCAACTTGAGATATATTAGTTAGTTGCATGTAATTCTTAACGCTTTACAATAACTGAGATTTTTTTCCGTCTTGATTTAAAAGTTATACTTACTAGCCGAACACTACTAAGTTTAAAAATAATTTATTCACTGATTTAAAATTCTGATTGCATAAAACTTTGAAAAAAATATTTGATGACTGTTGAATTTAATGCAGAAACGAAGAATTTCCTCTGCATTTTGATCAAAATAAGAATGGCTGAATGTAAAGGAAATAAAATCTGGGAACAAATATTCATCCAAGTTGAAATTTCTAAGTTATGAACACACGCCTAGAGACATTTTGAATAAATCACCTCACTCAACAGAATCATAGAATGACGGTAGAAACTAGAAATAAAAACCAGAAGAAATAAATAATAGATCAGTCCATAAAATCCCACATTTCATTCCATCTATTCACAGATCAGAAGCAGCAGTTTTATATTTGTTTCAACATGTTCGAAAATAAAAAACATTTTACTGAACATAACTGTAATCACGTTCGTGCACTCAGCTATTCTTTCACACGGAGGCGTGGTTTTGAATAAGTTCAAAAATCCATAAAGCCAGTTATTGCAATCGCTTTTTGATGCATTCGGTATTTCTTTACAACGTCACGGAAGCTCAAACATAATCAACTTAATATGTTAGCTAACGCTTTAAGGAAAAGTAACCCAATGAAAAGAAAGGAAATCGGAAAGGAAAGGTAATAAAAATAAATTTCATTTTGGGGGCTTGTTATCAAATGGGAAATATTTTATGATCAGACAAATGCAGAAGTAAGATACAGTTACCAGCATCCTTTGCAGGACAGCATTTCTCCCGTTCACTATGCGAAATTGGCGACATAGAAAGAGAATATTGATATTATTGTCCCCAAATCAAGTGGTGTTTTAAAAGGGGAATTGAGAGAAGAAATAAAACTACAATGGTTTGACAGATGGTATATGTCCAAAAAAGAGTCACTTTCGACATTATTCCTAATCCGGAAATAAAAATAGGAAGATGCAATCTACTTATAATCCAAATAATATCTGGACATGGGAGATTTGCTGCCTGTTTCCAAAGATTTGGAAGAACGCAGGAAAATAAATGCATTTCTGGAGAAATGGGTACCGTTTACCACTATTTAATGGAACGTATGGAGATCTCAGAATTAAGGACGAACTTGAAGACTATCAATAATGATTTAAGTGCAGCACTGATGGTAACAGGTCATCTCAAAACCCTCAAGGTTAGGATGTTAAAGACGGATAGTTTCATTCCAACTGTTTGAGAGAGTGCAGATGGGGAGAAAGACAGCTATTTACTAACCCGAAAGAATGTTGGTTTGACTGTTCGGTCAATGTAAGGTTGGAAAATACTTATTCAGCAGTCGACCACAACAAATCCTGTCGATACTGCTATGTTCACTGGTGGCGGGGTGGTCGGCTGTATGCAAGAAGCCTTTCTCCCATTTGTTATTTCTATTTTTTTTCGTAAAATTACCTGACAATATAGAATAGTGACAAATAGTTTTTCATTTACGAAGTGTAAATTTTTTAGCCACAAGAATGGATTTTTTTGAGTAAAACAGAATAATAGGATTCATATTGCTTGCTGAGCAGTTTTTATATGTTATGTTGATATAATGCTACAGTATTTGAAATCGCAGCAACTTTTAATTAAATAAAAAATTTAATCTTCTCAGAATATATATTCCTATATGTACATTTATTAAACAAAATTCCATATGAAAAGGATTTCTGTTAGAAAAAGTTTAATGACTTATGCTAAATTAAAACAGCCTGTATTCCTATTGCATGAACTGGTCACTTATGGGGACTAATAAAAAAACATATTTAAGTCTGAAATTTTAATGGGACGGTCCTTCAGATTATATTCTAAACTTCAAAGAAAAACTTACCTCCGATTTCCTTTTTAAAACAGAAATTGTTCATGAAAAAACTGAACTGGGTGGTAACGAAGAGATTGACTTTTCTATTTAAGCACTTCATTGTATTTAATTAAGGAATTTTGGTCTAAATTGATTTATTTTGCTGTAACTTATTTTATTTAATCTAATAGAAACATCTAAAATTAGTTTTCACACATTTTCAGCTTTTTATTGATCTTCAATGTTGCAACCTAATAAATCACTCAAATTAGACTTTCTTTTTCTTTTGTCGCACATGACTTGACTCAATATTTCTACTAACAATTAAAAATACATGTATTGTTCCTCTATTAGACACACTATTTCACCTATGTTTGCCTATTTTCAAACATATATTATTTTAGAAAGGAAAAATGGCAGAGGCAGTTTTAAATTTTTTTAATTATGGTTTTAACTTATTAAAAATTAATGGAATTGATAGAATTTTTTTTCGTGGTAATTTCCAATATTATAAGGCAAGATTAAATTTTTTCTGAATATGAAGCAATTTAATTTTTTTTTATTTATGATTTTAATTTATTAAAAATTAACGGAACTGTTAGAATTATTTCGCAATAATTTCCAAAAACATTATGATATAAAATTCATTAAAATTTTTCTGAATATTCAAAATTATTTTTTGAAAATGTTTTTCAATAATAGAATTTTTAATGCAATGATATTCGGACCGTATTTATTTTTTCATCGCTGATTCAATCGGGTTTATATTATTGAAACATAAGAGAAAAAATTCTGCTATTTATTTATGCAGTTCGGAAATAAACTGGAAATTGGGAAATGAAGTTATGCTAATCAAAAAAACTATTCACGCACTTCTAGAAAAGGGCATCCCAGATTTTAAATTTATAATGGTAATAAGATATTATGGGACTTGACTCCAAACGTAATGTTCAAACTCACTGTAAACGTAATAAGCGTAAAGCTGTTAGACAACAAAATTTCAAGATCTGTCACAATTTGATACTTAAAAATACTTTGTTGAGGGAATCAAGTTATGCCCAGAATATTTCATTTAAATATAAATAGCCAGTATGCATAAACTAGTTAAAAAAAAACATATTAAATCTGAAATTTTAATCGGATGGTCCAATCAGATAATATTCTAAACTTCATAGAAAAAATTACCTCTAATATCCTTTTTGAAACAGAAAATTCTTCATGTGAACTTTGTAAATCGGTGCTCAAATGAATATGGATTGATTCAGAGCTCCACTTTAAAATGCGGTACAAATCATTGAATTATTCACATAAGCAATCATTAATGGAGAATTGTTCCTTTATTTTGATGGATTTATGAAAATATCAAATTATTCATGATGCCGATTTCTCTATGGATTTATCAATAAAGTAAATTTATTCAAATTTCATAGGTTGATAAATAAATAAAGATCAAATTCGAATCATTTCTTAAAAAAACTAATCAATTTTGCCCCTCCCTTGGTACGGCGAGCTCAGAGGATTGGTACGCCTAAAAGTTTGTTTGAATTGATATGTGGTATTAGATCATTTGTAGCTACATTTTACATTTGAAAAAGTTTTTTTTTTCTACTTACAACTGTTGTTACTTCCATGATTTCTGATATGCCTTCATCTTTTCATTCAATCTCAGTGGTTAATCGTCTGAGCTAACTTCTGGGTTATTTCTGGAACGGTTTTAGGGCTGACTTTTTTCTAATTGCTGAAAGATAGTAATCTTATTAAAAACGTTTTAATGAAAGCATACTTTTATTAATATAATAAAAAGAACATTTTTATTTTGATTTCTGCTTTTTAGTATATACTTTATAACTACAAATTAACGACAGTAAATAAGTATAATTATAACTCTTTTATAGAGAAAGAAAATTCAGAACGTGATGATTCTACTGGTATGGTATCATAATTTTACTAAATTAATCGATTAATTAAAAATTATGTTCTGACAATTTTGAAATATTATTTTGATCAATAATTCACATGCATGCAAAAGTTCAAAGGTTGTCCCAAAATAGTCTTATGATTTATTTAAAACAGGGCCGTTAATATAACTTAACTAACTAATCCTTTGTTAAGGACAGCCTTGTGCAATTTTTCTTCGAACGGCATTACAAAAAATGCTGCCCCCAAGAACAAACTTTAATTATTTTTTTTTCAATTGCAACGACATAGTTTAGCTTTAGTTATATTAACGTCCCGTTGTAAAGCAACACTAGAGCTATTTTGGGACGAATCTTAACATTTTGATCCAAAGTCAGATGACGAGGACGATACTTGAACTGGTACCCCCTCTCCACACCACACCAGCGGGAGGAAGTTTGGCGTGACAGATTTAACGTGCAAGAGACCACCCTGACACGATGGTTCTTCGGTGGAATTGAGTCTCGAACCTGAAACCCTCCGAAACCTTACCACCAGGTCACCGCGGTCCTTTGCAACTATATAACTTTTTATAAACTGATTAGAGTTAGGAATTTTAAAGCAAGTGGTTAGTGGTTTCTTTTTCTTGTATAAGTTTCCTGTGCTAATGAAACACTTCCTCTCATTTCTCTTTCACACTTGAGAGCAATTAGAGGCTCTCGTCATTTTCTGTACCATTTCCGGGTCTCACAGGCGCAATGTCAAATAAAAAAGCGTTTCTCTTCTTTTATGCTCAGGTATAAGACACGAAAAATATGATTTGTAAAAATAAACTTCTATTATATATTCTTATGTTTAACAGAGACATACAAATGAAAAGCATTCGAACTATTGTAGTTGAAAACAATAATTTTCCCTGCATGCCTGTATCGTTGATGGTTCATCGGATGGAATACTCAGAATTTGCAGATAATTCTTTTAAAGATAATTTTCTTCTTTTCAGATAATTCTTCTTTAAAAAAATTGAATACATTTCAAAAATGATTTTTCAGAGTGGCGGTGCTCTAAAAAATCTTTTTTGAAAAATATTCTTTTTTTTCTTTGTTTTCAAGACGTTTGTCGAAGTATAGTGTATCCAAAGAAAAAAAAACTTTTTTGTGTTTGGAGACTAAAATAAAATGAAACGATTTTCTTAAATAGAATGTAGAAAGCATTGGATAAAAAATATTTAAAAGAATGTTCACATAATATCTTGAACACAAAATTAAGATTAGGGCAAAGAAAATGTAACCATTAGCTATTCCCCGCGACTCTGTTCGCGTGGGATGTACATGTGCGAAAATCTATCAAATAACATTAATAAAAATTTAAACCTAACCTAAAAACGATACATTCAAAAGTATAAGCATATACGAAAAATATAAGAATATATATACTAAAGTAAAAACAATTCATTTACATTGTATACCCAAAATAAAACAAAACATAAATCAAATCCGTATTTCTATAAAATCAGGGCAAATCAATTTTATTTATTGATCCAGATTGAGATATCTACTACAGTAATATACACATAATTTTTAAACTTTTAATTTAAATGAAAATACAGTTGTCATCAGCGCGTCATCACAACGTGTAAATACAGTTGATGTCACGACAATTATGCACGAACTTTCAACGCCAGTTGGTGTAACTCAAATGTCTGACTTTCCTACGCCAGTTGCGATAATGCATTGCAGATTAGAAATTTTTTATTTCCTTTATTCAGTTTTCTTTTAACTTAAAAGTACTTCAGAATGAATTCGAAAGATCGA
>JAPMOQ010014289.1:652818-700756 GCA_026543055.1 Argiope trifasciata
GGGGGGGGGGGAATGGAGCCTTACTTATCTTTGGTGGGAGTTGGTCTCAGCTGTTTGGCTCTAAAGTTAATTTTTAATTAATAAAAAATGAACCTCTCAATGAACCGGAACAAAAAGGAGTTTAATGTTGAATTCCTGGCTCTTTCTCTAATATTGTGTCTTCTTGATTATATACATACTTACTTATTATTTTGAGAAATTCAGTGCATTAATTGATTTAATTTCACTTTGATTTTATAAGTGAGACTCCACGAGTTTGTGAATTTTTAAAAAATGTTTATATGAAGCTTTCCTGAATTTTATACTGAGTTGTAAATTAAACTTGGAATTTCATCAATTTCGCAATGGCAGTTTTTTATTTCATGCTGGGTAGTGTCATAAAAAAGCTGATTTTTTTTATCTTTGGTACCAATTTACCAGAGAATATATATTTTCTATCAATCTACCTGTGAAGCATCATCAAAGAAATATCAAACAAACAGTATTATATATTAATAAAAATCCATTCATACTATCTACTTTAAGTCAGATTAAATTCAAGCATTATTTTTTATTCAAAGGTACACTTTTTTTTCTAATTTAATCAGTAAGAGTAATGTCTTTGATGATAATTTAATTCAGAATCAATTGTTTAGCCTTGTTCATAATTTGTCATTTTGAAAAGAAGCCAGTGTTGTCGTTAAGAAACAGAAATAGTTACTAGGGATTTAGAAACCTATCAAAATCCTAGAAAATTGTACGCTATACGATTCCAACGTTTTTTTCCCCATACATTCCAGCTTCCACTAAATAAAATGAAAGAATCCTTATGGATTAGGAATCAGAATTCGAGAAAAAAAAATGTCTTATGAAAAAATGGAGGTACCGAGTTGGAGTTTCTGTCACTGGCAGCCAAAAAATTTTAAACACTGAATATACGAAGCCCGAAATCATAAAACTTTTAATGCTAATCAATATTAAAAAGGAAAAAATATTATGAAAGTTATAAAATTCATTAGAATTACTATAGAGAATCGACATTCTAAAAGGCTCATCAGATTTTAGAAAAATATAATACGATTACAAAAAAATCGTTGACGTACCAATTGCACTATTGCATTGAATTTTGAATTACAGCAATATAATTTTAATATTGAATTACTTAGTATTTTAAATCTAATTTAATATTTTGTAAGATTATATACTGCAAATATGAAGTATTTGTGCATTATACACTGAAGTGACAAAAGTCATGGGATAGCAATATGCAAATATACAGATGGCAGTAGTATCGCAGCGAAAAAGTATAAATGCGCAGTTCGTTTTCCAGAGCTTTCATTTGTGTTCAAGTTATTCATGTGAACAGGTTTTTCGTGATTTATGGCGGCACGACGAGAATTAACAGACTTTGAACGTGGAATGTTATTTGGAGCTAGACGCATGGGTCATTCCATTGCGGATATCGTTAGTGAATTCAACATTCCGAGATCCACAGTATCAAGAGTGTGCCGAGAGTAGGAAATTTCAGGCATCCCATCCCATCATGGACAGCGCAGTGGGCGACCACCTGCACTTAACGACCGAGACCGCCGACGTCTGTGTAGAATGGTCAATGTTAATAGACACGCAACACTTCGTCAAATAACTGCAGGAATCAATGTGGGACGCACGAGGGACGTGTCCGATAGGACTGTGTGGCGAAATTTGTCTTCCTTGGGCTATGACAGCAGAAGACCGACTCGAGTGCCTTTACTGACAGCACGACATCGCCTGTAGCGACTCTCCTGGGCTCGTGAGCATATCGGCTGGTCCCTAGCCCAATGGAAAACCGTGGCGTGGTCAGATGAGTCACGATTTCAGTTGTTACGAGCTGATGGTAGAGTTCGAGTGTGGCGCAGACCCCACGAAGCCATGGACCCAAACTGTCAGCAAGGCACTGTTCAAGCTGGTGGTGGCTGCATAATGGTGTGGGCTGTTTTTACATGGCATGGACTCGGTCCTCTGGTGCAACTGAACCGATCATTGACTAGAAATGGTTATGTTCAGCTGCTTGCAGATCACTTACAGTCATTCATGGACTTCACGTACCCACACAACGATGGGATTTTTATGGATGACAATGCGCCATGTCACCGGACCAGAACTGTTCGCGATTGGTTTGAAGAACATTCTGGACAATTCCAGCGCATGATCTGGCAACCTAGATCGCCCGATATGAATCCCATCGAGCATTTATGGGATATCATTGAAAGGTCCGTTCGTGCCCAAACTCCTGCACCATCCACACTTTCACAATTATGGACGTCTATACAGACAGCAGGGCTCAATATTCCTGCAGATGACTTCTAACGACTTGTGGACTCCATGACACATCGAGTTGTTGCACTTCGCCAGGCAAAAGGAGGACCGACACGATATTAACAGTCATCCCATGACTTTTGTCACTTCAGTGTATTTTCTAACAGAATGAAATATATGGTAAGAAAACTACTGGCATATTTAAAAACCAAATGAAGACAAACTGCAAATTCAATACATAGATATAAATTTATAAAACATAATATCAAATAATACTTTATTATTAATGCTTTTCCAAAACAATATTTGAGAAAAACCTTCAAATTACATAAAAATGAATTTTTTAATTTCAAAATTAACAAGGAGTAAATATCAAAGAATTTCGTATTTTATACCAATAATTTTGAAATGCATGAGTTAATTAGAATGAAAGCACATTTAATACGTATATAATTTAACTATTTTCTGAACTTTTAATACATTTATTTAATAAACAAGTATTTTCGATTTTAAAATATTTCAAAAGACGTGAAAATTTTGGTTTTCTGTTATTTAAGTCAATAAATGGACCTACACGTGATTGATTAGAAATTGCATTTAAAATCCCTAGAAAATTTCTTTATTGATTTTACTCTAAGAAGATGTTTTTGTTCTTGTAAACTTCTAGAATTCACACAAAAATATCTACTTTCAAAAATTTCTCAATTTTTACTTTTGTGTTTAATTCATCACAAAATCAAACAATGAATGGAAACATTTAACGTTTAGGAATTTTTCTTCTAAGTATTGTTTAAAAGTTTCTCATATACATTTTAGTTTGTGAATCAGAGTACCAAAGAGAGAGGTTCATAAACAGGCTTTAAATATTCTAGGTAGCTTTGTAGCAATATTTTTCTTTCCAGCCAAAAAAGGAATGAAGGGTTCTGAAATGAAAATATCCTCTCTTATTCACAAAAGTATTCAGTCTGTGGCTGGAGTGAGCAGTCAAAGAGCATATATGTCCGAGGTAAGAATTTTTAAAAAATTATTGTTAGTTGTTTCTTACTCCTATTCCAGTTACAAATTAAAAAATAATATAACGTAGTTGAAACAAAAGTTTAGATTCAAAAAGTTTCAATGACCACATACTCTTGAAACAAAAAAATACAGTTATAATGCACAAAAATATAAACAGCATTTACAACAGTCTTGGGCCGAAATTCATTCATTCGTTGTGTACCTTATATTCTATTTAAAGTAAAACGGCATTCTATAACACCCTATAAAACCCAGAGAGCTTTTGAGACGGCATTCCTGTTGATTAGTTGCTTCAATTTCTGATAGATCGGGTGGCATTATGTATGTGTTGCTTATCTTAGTTGATCACCTACGGATCCATAAACTTACTATTCAATGTTGGTTACGATATCTTTTGGATATATTTTTGTACACAATGCCGCTGTCTGATGCCTATTTGATGCGTCACGCACATAATGTTCGATGTTTCGCATAATATTCAATATTGTAACGATGTAGCAATATGTCCAACATTTTATGATAATAATGGCTGAAAATGCAACGAAACAGATTAGTATGTGTATGTGTTTATGCTCACTTTTTGCTGAAATCTGTTTCTATGGAAAGGTGCAGTTGAGTTGTGGAAAGAATTCAGTTACAGTTACCCTATAGTCATTCAATTATAGGGTTATAAAGCTATAAAAAATGACAGATTGCGTATTTATTTCGAATCTTTCACAAAAATTGTCATTCTATCAGTTTTAATTTTACAATTAAAATCTTCCCGTTTTACTACTGATGTTGAGATTTTGTGTGGCTTGAAATATTTTATAGTATACATGACTTAATTATGAAAATAATTTACAATTATGATTGCTTTTTTAAGAAGGAGAAACAACAAATTTCATTTATTAATATTATTCTGCTTATTCATATTTTGTGGAAACAGGTGTTGAATTATTTTTCAGATAAAATATTTAGTATTTATTTTTTTTCAGATAAAGTACTTATTTAGTATGAAGTGCCTTGATTTTAAAAATCATAATTTTTACTGAAATATAGAGCAGGAGAGAAATAGAAATTCAAGTATATTAATAACTATAAAATATATTCTATATGACTAATTGTCCAAAAATTTATATTTGGCGATATCGGGCCAAACTTCGTTATCAATTACCGAAAACCTGCATGTCTTCATTAGTTCTTCCTTGCTTAGTATCTAAAGTCTCGAAAATGTAATGCTTCTTTATATTTAATTTCAGATTATTGTAAATAAGAAATATATGTACGCCAGATTCAAACTTCTTGCTCCTCCAAAAGCTTTGTATTCTGAAGCAAATTCAACTAACGAAAGCACATTAGATGAAGCCGTTGCGAAATTAAGAAAGTCTGTCGAAGATAGCACATTCAACATTTCCCTCATAATTGAAGGCGAAGTAAGTTTAATATTTTCGTTGCCATTTCAACATAAATTGTAAATAATCTTAATTAGGTCCATTTCGACTGAAAATCGATTTCTTTGAGACAACAGCGAAAAGCTCAATCATAGTTAAATATCTAGGACACAAGTACTTCACTCTCAACCCTTTTATGAAGACCACGGTGACCTGGTGGTAAGGCTTCGGAACCGAAGGGCTGCAAGTTCGAGGCTCAATTCCACCGAAGAACCGCCGGATCTAGTGCAATCCGTTGGGGCGAAACATCCTCCCACAGCCATGGTGTGGGAAGATGCCAGCTCAGGTGTCATCTGATAATGGTTCCAAATTAAGCGGTCCGTCTCAAAATAGCATTAATGTTACTCTCAAACGGGACGTTAATATAACTAAATTCAATTCTTTTATATCTTGCCAACTGTAGGATATCTGAATCAAATAGATAATTAATTCCTTAATAAGGGGGTTCGAGCTTCATACAAGCATACATCTGCCATTTCTCAAAATTTTAAACTAAGTTATTCAAAGAAAAAATGATTCATAAAAATCAATGAATCAAAGAAAAAATGATAATCAATAAAATTACAAAAAAGGAGAAATGAAAGGAGACGTAGGAGACAATGAAACAGTGTGTATTCAGTAGATAATTCATAATCTTAAACAGTAAAGCATTACCTCATGTGCAATTCAGAAACTGTGATAAAAAGTATTTTATTAACTCTACAAAATTTCTTAGTATCCAAATCTGGTTCAAAATATCCTGGATCATTGAAAGTTTGTCTTGATACCAAAAGACGTAAACTAAACACAATATGTTTAATGCAAATGTTTAAATGCAAACAAATTATCATTAAAAAAAACCAGAAAAGTTTTTTTTTTCTTTTTCAATTATGTTAACTTACCATTTTTTTTACAGCTGGAATACCTAAAACCTATACGGAATGGACTGAATGAATTTTCCGGAGATCTGAAAATTGAAGATGGATCTTCAGCGAATTATAAAGAGGGTAATTATGCCCATACATTTCATTTCAGAATATAATTTTTTTTAACGATTATGAATCTTCTTAATACATTGTATGCGGGACACGTAGTAGTATGTTTTCTGACGATTGATACTTGACGCGGGTCATGTACTAGTACGGGTTAGTGTAACAACACGGTTTGTTGGTGGGTACAAAAATAACGGTATATACAGGAAAACGAAGCCTATGTTCTTCTCTACTACATAGATTCTGGAAAAATGGAGACAAATAAAAACTAGTTTTGACATCAGTCGATGCGGAACCACAGAACGGGAAGGTGGATTAAAAAATCAATTTAGATTTTAAATTAACTTTTTATTTATCCTTGCGAAAAGGAGGGAATTTTGCCGTGTAGCTAGCTCTTCATAGAGGAAAATGCTTTGAACGTTACACACTGTAAAACATGAGTAGTTTTATGATTGCTCTTTTCATTTTTTTATAATGTAAAAATGTTTATATACACTGATGGAAAAAAATCCCAACACTACGAAGGAGCTGTGATAGATAAACGAAATTTGGTAGGCGTGTTTATACATCTGAAAGATGAAGTCGATTCAAATTTCGAGCTACGCGCGTAAGTGTGGCGCCAGTAGCGACACTATGAACATGCAAATGAGGTTTGCTTTAAATAAGCGCTGAAAGGTTCGTGATCGTTATTTACAGTTGAGATTTCACGCAGTGGGTTAATGTTAGTCAAGGATGCCTCTGAGAAGACGAAGAAGCCATTATCAACAGCTCACTGAGTTTGAACGAGGTCGTGTTGTAGGGCTATGAGAAGGTGGGTTTTCTTTCCGCGATATTGCTGAAAGACTTGGCAAGAATGTATCCACTATGCATGAGTATTGGCGGCAGTGGTCATGGGAAGGTACTGCCTCAAGAAGACCAGGTTCCGGGCGTCCACGTGGTACTACTGAGAGGGAAGACCGTCTTATTCGGCGTATGGCTGTGGCTAATCGTACTGCGTCTGCAGCTGAAATTCGAGCTGCAGTTGGCACCACAATGACACAACGAACTGTTATAAATAGATTACTTCAAGGAAAGCTCCGAGCCAGACGCCTTGTACAGTGCATTCCACTGACTCCAAACCACTGCCGTTTGCAACGTGAGTGGTGTCAAGCTAGAGCTCTTTGGAGGACGGAGTGGAGATCTGTTGTGTTTTCTGATGAAAGCTGGTTCTGCCTTGGTCGCAGTGATAGCCGTTTGTTGGTTAGAAGGAGGCCAGGTGAACGCCTGCTAGTGACCTGTCTACGACCTAGACACACAGGACCTACTCCTGGAGTTATGGTTTGGGGAGCAATTTCGTATGACAGCAGGAGCACTGTCGTGGTTATCCCACGCACCCTGACAGCAAATTTGTACGTCAGTCTAGTGATACAACCTGTTGTGCTGCCATTCATGAACAGCATTCCAGGGGGGGTTTTCCAACAGGATAACGCTCGCCCTCAAACCGCTGTTGTAACCCAACATGCTCTACAGAGTGTTAACATGTTGCCTTGGCCTGCTAGATCACCAGATCTTTCTCCAATCGAGCACGTATGGGACATTATTGGACTTCAACTCCAGCTTCATCCACAACCAGCATCAACCGTCCCTGCATTGACCGCCCAAGTGCAACAGGCATGGAACTCCATCCCACAAACTGATATCCGACACTTGTACGACACAATGCATGCACGTTTGCATGCTTGCATTCAAAATTCTGGCGGTTACACCGGTTACTAATGTACCAACATTTCACATTTGAAATGGCTCTTCTCGCCAATGACTCTATCTGTGATCTTGAAACTTTAATCAATTAAATATGTTACCTAGACAAATGTATTCCTAAAATTTCATTACTGTACAATAATTTTTCCTTGGTTTTGGGATTTTTTTTCCATCAGTGTATAACATAATTCGAAAAAATTAAAACTACATACTATTTCTTATTTGATTTTTCATATTTACGATACCATTATAAATTTATCCACTAAAAAATATATATTTTGTTTACAAAAATCTTATATAGATAATATATATATAAACAACCATATTTCTATTTACATATACAGTATTATTTATATATTTCTATTTATATATTTGTTTATATATTTCAATATAAAATGCGAAAAGTTGGTTAAAAAAGGAAATAATTTTCGATCCATTGAGATATAACTGAATAACTAAGTTTACACACCAAACGCCCGCTCCTGGTACAATTTCGGTGCGAAATGTAACCGCACACAATGTGTTAAAACAATTTTGTAAATCTACATCCTGAAACAAATGTTGTTTGCTCGGCAAAAAGTGCAGAAGGATACGAAATTTAGGATGAATAATCATAAATGCTGCTATATGTAAAGGTATAATTAAACGTTGAGAACGCATCATTCTGCAATCTAATTGTTAATATGTATCATAACTGTGCAATTAGTTTCAGCATTGTGGATCGTGTTCAGTTACATCTCATTAACATGTATGAAGCCTGAAATGCTGAATCCATTAATGTTTAAGATTACACTAGTTATGGATCACATACTGGATTATGAGGCAGGAACTACGAATCGAATACAATTGCAGGATTTAATGATATAACGAACTGAGAAATGACATGTTTCATTTAAAAGTTTATTTTTAGAATCAATGCGTCCGTTTATGTTAAAAACACTGGTTATTGACCCCACTGGAGATTTTCTTACTGTTATTTCTTGTACTTAAGATTTTTCTCTTTCCGAAACAGTTGACATTTTCTAAGAAAAGGAAGGCCTGACCGATTATTATTCAGGGGAATCATATTTTGCAGCTAAAATGAGTCTTCGGTTTTCTCAAAACTTTAATCGTTATAAAAATTCCCTACCATTAACATTATATCTGAAAAAAATAATCGAGGAATTTACATAAAATTTCCAGCTGCTGTTTTAAATAATATGGACAATGAAATGAACAAAAGTTTTATTGTGGGTGAAATACCTTTTCATTTATAGGTGTTTTAAGAAAAATTAAGTTGTGAATTTAAGGAAAGAAGCATATATACGTATATTTTTGCTCACAACTTTTTTGTATCTCAAGATTTTTCTTAAGTTTTGGTTCATTTCATTCATCATAATATTCTATAACTTGTGTGCCAAATAAAATACGATTACTGCGTTACCATTTTGTGTAGACTGTTAACTGTTTTGGTTCAATTTCATTAAAATGTACAACACATTTTCCTATTTCTCAAATTATATTATATTTTCCAATTTTTTTTTGTATTATATAAATAGCCATAAATAGATTTTTTAAATCTAATTTTTCAAAAAAAAATTCTCTCACAAGTAATCGGATACATTAATTGAATTAACTGAAATGTTGGAAACTGCTTCCTTTTTCAACAAGCAGTGGAGGAATTAATGCATAAATGCTATTCAAAAGGATGAAGTAGTGTAGAATTCAAATATCGTTTCCTGAAATCTCTATTTCTTCACAATCCCCCTCCAAAAATATAAAGAGTTTCAATAAATTAATGAAACTTACTACACTTGATTCCTTGTGTTATGTAGGATGATCTTTAATACGATGACGACTTCTCTGCTAAAAACACTTTTTTTAAAAAACATAATAACTGGCTTAGTGTTCTTTGATTCCTGAAGTAATCTATCTCAAAAAATCTTAATTACGTTTCAGATCCCGTAAATGAAACTATTCTAGAAACTATATTAAATGAACTAAATTAAATGATTTAACTTCTCTAGTTTAAAAAGCTTTACTAAAATACAAATTTTCCAACAACCGATCAAACGAACTCTTTGTAATTATTGCCAGTGCGATAAGACAGCAGGAACCTGTATTGGCAAATTGTCTGGAGAGTCTCACTTATTTTATAAAAGAAGAAAAATGAGACTGAAGATTTAAAATAAATGAACACTTCTCAATAATTCAGGATTACAAACTACAATTAATTTAAACATTTTTTTAAAAAAAGAAGCAGAAACAATGTAAACATAGATTGCAATAACAATATAAAATGACCTCTAGTTAACTGATTTGATTAAAAAATATAAATGAAATTGCCGATATTTTGTCAGAAAAATTTGCAAATAAAATATAGAAGTGCAAAAAATAACACAGAATTTATGTATGAAAAGGAAGAAAATAGTTCCATTGTTATTTCATTGCAGTGTTTCTATTTCAGCAAATGTGTTAAGTGTGCTCCAGACATATAAATTTCTCACAAATGAACATGGTGATTCTAGCCTGTTTTCTTTTTGGCAGGGTTTGCATCTTTTTTTCTTTGACGTCACATCGTCCACTTCTTCAATACCTAGTTCGGCTTTTCTCTTTAGCATCCTTAATTTTAGCTCCCTTTACAGAGACGTGGATGCTTTTTTTCAACATTTTCTTTTGTAAGATTTATTATAATACGGATACAGACAATACGGATTTATTTGTAAGATCATACAAATTCAGATGTAACAAAAACTTACATGAAAAGTCATATCTCTAAAATACAAATTTCTGATCGGCAGAGACCTATTAACACCACAAACGTTCGAAGAGAACTTAAAGTAGATCAAAGGGAGGGGGGGGGGGAAAATAGTAACGGATAGGCGTCCCCAGCACAACCAGATCTAAAAGTATCAAACGAAATTCATCTCTAGCGTATCTCTCACATACGCACGCCAGTTGGAAGGTTAAATAAATAATCCTCAACTGTTTTACTGATCTACATTTTTATAAAGAAATTATTTGTTCTGTATAATTGCCCTCATTGCCATGACTCCGGAAAATATTTGTAAATAAAAAAATGCCTTATTGATTTGTTTCTGTACACAATTTTTTTAACGGGAGTGGGGGATAATGTAAAAGAATAATTTTTACTTTGTGTATCTTGAAGTATAAAAAAAAAAGTTGACTTTTTCCAGAATTCGTAGAAAACAGTCCATCATTTCTTCTACATTTAAAAAAAGGGATCTGAGATTTCATACATCCGTAATTTAAGGTATTCAACTACGTTCAAAACCCTGGTTATCTACCACATTGGTGAATTTTATTTTCATTGTTATTTCTTGTAGTTCAGAGTTTCCTCTTTTCAAAACAGTTCATCTATTCTTGGAAACCGAATGTCTGACCTATTCTCCAGGGTCACATACTTTTTCAGCTTAAATTTATCTTTACTTTCAATTTTCTAAATATAAATTTTTATAAAAATTCTCCTCAGTTAACATATCTCAAAAACTAATAGAGGTAATTACATAAAAATATCAGCGTGTGTTTAAAATAATATGGTCAATGAAATGAGCAAAACGTTTTGTCGTTGGTGAAATACTTTTTACTTATAGGTGTTTTAAGAAAAAATAAATTGAAAATTTATGGAAAAAATGTATATATGCGCACATTTTTACCCATAACTTCTTAGCACCTCAAACTTTTTCTTAATTTTTAGCTCATTTCAATCATCATTATATTCTATAACTTGAGTGCCAAGTAAAATATGATTAATGCGTTACCATTTTGTGTAGACTGTTAACCGTTTTGGTTCAATTTCATTAAAATGTACTACACATTTTCCCATTTCTCAAAATATATTTTCAAATAATTGTATTTATACCGTTTATTATTAACAATACATATAAAAACCATAAATTGTTTCTAAAAAAAATTCAATTTTTTTCCTTCGAATGTAGTTGGATACCTTAAAGCAAACTGTAACAATATAGGCATTGAGATTTTTCTTTAATTATATAAGTAAAATACGCATATTTCTTAATTCCATGGAGTGTTTTTTATGAAAATGTGTTTTTCCTTACTTTTGATGTTACATGCAATTGATTTATTATTTTTGAATAATCGAATCAGTAAACAAGTATTTGATATTACAGATTTCATTTTGTGCCCTATTAAAGATGACTTACGTCACTATTGTTCTAATTCCCTCATTTACATAATTTATTTAAAAATAAATTTTCTGACTTATATGACGGTAACAAATCAATTCACCTTTACCAACGTCATTAATTGTATTCATCGAATTACCGATACTCCTTCACTGAATTCTTCTTCTTTTGTAAAGCACTTTCAGATTAGTGTTGGATGACAGAGCTCATTTCTAAGTAAAAACCCTTCAATCGAAACGCTTTCAAGAGAAAAGTTATTATTTTTCATACTTTTAGCTTAAAGGGAAAGTGTTAAGAATATATTATTCTAAAACCGACGAAAGACAGATTATATATTCAAGCAATAGCTATGAAATTCTTCATTCGAAATCTAATTCTTAATCAAAACATTTTACCAACATGTGCTTTAGAATCTTCATACCATTTAACTGAATTTTGTATTGGAATTCCATAATTTGGAGAATAAAATCTTTAAATAACTATAATTTTTCAAACTCAAATTATTTTTATAAATAATAAATATAACGTTATGCAAAAATAAATAAACTATTTGATACATGATCACATTTATTACTCCAAATAGAATCCAATCCTGAATTTGGAGAACTAATTCAGGTATTAGAATTTTACACATATTTTGTTCTCTAGGTTTGATAACAAAAGAATATTGATATCTACTGATTTCCGTTAATAAAAATATAAGCCTTTCTAACAATTAAATGAAAATGATTCTTACAACATTTGCAGATTTCATATATTTACTTATATGCACATGCCGTCATAAGGAATTATAAGCAGGGCCGTGGTAGCCTGGCTGGTAGAGCGACAGTCTGGCAATCGAAAGGTAACGAGTTCTGTCCTCGTCTCGGCCAAAGCCGGCCGTGTTGGCTAATGACAGTTGGGTCACGTTAAATAGTCCTCCAAGTTCCCATAACAAATGATACCTCTGGGGCTACTGAATCAGGGATGAGTCGGTCCCTGATTATGATCTCGATTCTGACGTGGATGAATGAGTGAACTCGACCACCCCCTCATCGTGTGTGATCGAGCGGAGTCGTCCTTTCACCTGAACAGTGCTCGTTCACAGCGAAATTCACAAGTGGCATTAGACCGAGGAATTATAATTTTTCTTGCTTACGACGTTGTCGGCTAAATATGATGGGCCTTTCTGTGACTCAAATATTACTATTGTATTTTTTATCTTTTCTTAAAATCATTATGAGTAATTCGTATATGAATTCAATTATTTATTCATTAACAGCATCATTTTTAACCCTCCATTTTATTTTCACAGGTTCTGTAATAGCCCTTACAATCGGAATGTTAGTTTTAGGATTCGTTCTTGGAGGCGTGACTCTCAACTTAGTTGTCAGCAAGAAGTACGGAGTGTCTCTCTGTCAGAAAAAGAATGTGATTCGTGATCCTTTCAGCAATTCCCTCGGAGAGAGTTCGATTTAAATGCGTCTGACAAAAGAAATTGTGTCTCAAGACCAACAAGTGTAAATAACAGAATAGTTTATTTTTCGAAGAAAACTTTATGTTTGAAACTTTTACGTCATAATTGTGTCCGATTAGTAAAGGAATTTTCTTTTGGAACCAGAAAGCAGTCTTGTGTTTTTTCTTCATTGTGTCTGTATTGCTATGTACAGGTAGATTCAAAAGTATTAAAACAAATTCGAAATACATAATTCGTCTGTTTCTTTCTACTATTTAGGACTAAGTAGATTACATTTTCAGAAGTAATGATTCATTCCAAGAGTTGTTACTGAATTATTTGTATTAAAAGGTAAAATTATGTGTCGAAGACACGACGTTTGAAAAGATGCACATATGACCGGGTATTCACAGCAACGAAATTTAATTTCTGAATTAGGCGCACATTTACCAAATAAATATCACACATAACTGAAATTTAAAATTGATATACATCATAGGTTCCCAACGCGGGCTATAAAGCCCCCTTGTGGAAGTTTGAGGTTTTCAAAGGGGCGGTAAAAGGCCCAGAGAAAATTAGGGAGCGTTGATATGGCACAGAGGGGCGTGGGAAGATTAACCAAATATGGTATAAAAATGACTTCGAAATTCGATGTCCTTAAATTTTAATCAAAATATTTTAAATATAATTAAGTATGCGTTTTGATTGTTCTCTGAAACTGTCAATTTAATTATTTAGAAAGAAATGGTATATTATAGATTACTTTGTATCATCAAAACCCCTGCCTGTCGTTATAACAAGTTAACTAAAACTTTTATTCCTCTTTTTTAAATACAGAAGAAATTCGGTAGCGTTTCAATTCCAACGATATTCTATAGTAATTTTTTTTTTATTCTTGTTTTCACCATGCATTATATACGCTCTTATTTTTATGGAGTGGGAGGGGGGGGGGGCAGTATTGAAATATTCACTAGAAACGCGGGCACCAGTTCGAAAACGGTTGGGAAGCTATGATATACATCGTCGATTTGGTTGAAGACCAAACTCTAATCAAATTGCAGTTTATTTGCGATGCAATCAAGAAATAAGACTCTGGTGAGTCACTTACTCTAGTCAATGTCCCTTCATTTTAAACAGTGTCTTCTGTACAATTTATATATTTGAAATGGCATCGATTTTAAATCAAATCGACAATATACACTGATGGAAAAAAATCCCAACACTACGAAGGAGCTGTGATAGATAAACGAAATTTGGTAGGCATGTTTATACATCTGAAAGATGACGTCGATTCAAATTTCGAGCTACGCGCGTAAGTGTGGCGCCAGTAGCGACACTATGAACATGCAAATGAGGTTTGCTTTAAATAAGCGCTGAAAGGTTCGTGATCGTTATTTACAGTTGAGATTTCACGTAGTGGGTTAATGTTAGTCAAGGATGCCTCTGAGAAGACGAAGAAGCCATTATTAACAGCTCACTGAGTTTGAACGAGGTCGTGTTGTAGGGCTACGAGAAGATGGGTTTTCTTTCCGCGATATTGCTGAAAGACTTGGCAGGAATGTATCCACTATGCATGAGTATTGGCGGCAGTGGTCATGGGAAGGTACTGCCTCAAGAAGACCAGGTTCCGGGCGTCCACGTGGTACTACTGAGAGGGAAGACCGTCTTATTCGGCGTATGGCTGTGGCTAATCGTACTGCGTCTGCAGCTGAAATTCGAACTACAGTTGGCACCACAATGACACAACGAACTGTTACAAATCGATTACTTCAAGGACAGCTCCGAGCCAGACGCACTGTACAGTGCATTCCACTGACTCCAAACCACTGCCGTTTGCAACGTGAGTGGTGTCAAGCTAGAGCTCTTTGGAGGACGGAGTGGAGATCTGTTGTGTTTTCTGATGAAAGCCGGTTCTGCCTTGGTCGCAGTGATAGCCGTTTGTTGGTTAGAAGGAGGCCAGGTGAACGCCTGCTAGTGACCTGTCTGCGACCTAGACACACAGGACCTACTCCTGGAGTTATGGTTTGGGGAGCAATTTCGTATGACAGCAGGAGCACTGTCGTGGTTATCCCACGCACCCTGACAGCAAATTTGTACGTCAGTCTAGTGATACAACCTGTTGTGCTGCCATTCATGAACAGCATTCCAGGGGGTGTTTTCTAACAGGATAACGCTCGCCCTCAAACCGCTGTTGTAACCCAACATGCTCTACAGAGTGTAAACATGTTGCCTTGGCCTGCTAGATCACCAGATCTTTCTCCAATCGAGCACGTATGGGACATCATTGGACTTCAACTCCAGCGTCATCCACAACCAGCATCAACCATCCCTGCATTGACCGCCCAAGTGCAACAGGCATGGAACTCCATCCCACAAACTGATATCCGACACTTATACCACACAATGCATGCACGTTTGCATGCTTGCATTCAAAATTCAGGCGGTTACACCGGTTACTAATGTACCAACATTTCACATTTGAAATGGCTCTACCTGTGATCTTGAAACTTTAATCCATTAAATATGTTACCTAGACAAATGTATTCCTAAAATTTCATTGCTGTACAATAATTTTTCCTTTGTGTTGGGATGTTTTTTTCTATCACTAGCTGGTACCGGCGCGTAGCTGCCGCAGAAGAAATAATTTTCGAAATATCATTTGAAATTTGAAATAACTGTCTTGTACAAATAGGAATAATATCGCAAATGAATACATTCATTAAAGTTGAATGATATTTAAAAGAGAAGCGTAATTAATTTTTATTCTATTATTAAAGAGTATTTTTTTCCGTCTTCAGAAGAAACAAATTTCTTAACACGTAGTATCCAGCATATAACTGCTTATGTGGAAAAACTTATGTCTCCTTGGCGTGTTTATTTGACAATAATCCTTGGTTAATAAATGCGGTAAATAGATCCAAAAATAATTTTTATACATCATTTGACTCTGCCATCCCATAAGTGCAAGTCAGAAGTATTCAAAGTCTGATGAGCGGTAAGACATGCAGACAAACATTCAGTTTTATTTATATAGACGATATACATGTTGACGGCAATATATGAAAGGTCTTTACTATGGAATTCCGGGAGTATTGAAAAAAGTATTAAATATAAAATATATTTTCTCAAAGCTTCATATAGCGCTTAGGCATTCTATTAAATGTCTGATGCTATTTCGTCAAAATATGGGAAAAAAAGCTGTTATGATAACGTTAATACTGAAACTGTTTATTACTTCAGTAACAAATAGGACTCAAAATATAATTTTCATCATCATTATTAGCATGGTCACAGAAGATATCATTTTTTAAACAATATATTCTATGCATTCCTGTACATCTCTGATTCCTTGCAAATATATACATCAGTCAGATGAAATAGTAATCTCTTCCTTAAACATGTCATCATCATGTTGGTTTAATCCCCCATTGAAATTACAGCCTCTTTTCCTTAAATCGGAAATGCATTTTATACTTAACCGGTTTCACATTTGGCATTTTATATCCATGGAAAGACAAGAAAATGTGCAAAATATTTAATTTCCCTTTTCATAATTTTTGATATTCTATAAATTTTATAAAATTCTTTCTACAGAAGGGTGATTTTACACCATTATACATTTATACCATATTTTCCAATAGCAAATATAATAAATTGATTTCTTTTATGAAATTAGGTAAAAAGGATTTGTTTCTTAAAATCATTTTGCTTTTGTAATAGATACATATAAAAAGTATTTGATTCGATAACCTTCAAATTCTTAAATCACAAAATGGTATGCTTAAAGTCACTAAAAATGATTGTAACGTTATTATTGAAGCTTTACTTATATATTATACTTATTTTGTTAATGTTTTAATATATTTAAAATAAAAATTTTAAAAATATCGAATGTCATGCGACATGAAAATCTTAAAAATCAAAGAGTTTCACAACCCACAAATAAAAATAGATTTAGCAGGTGCAAAATTCTTCAGATTATATATACAGGGTGTCCCAAAAAGATTGAAACGCGCTTTAATTTTTTAATCGTTAGAGATAAGTAGGTGATGTAATTTGAAAAAATGTTCAAAATAAGATAGGAAAGAAGATTACATTAAGAAAAAAAATCCACCTATGAATTTTAAAAAGTTACACTTTTTAAATTTTTATACAACCCGTCTATGCAAATTTGGTCAATTAGAAAGTTTTTCCTTTCCATCCCAGTAGACCATTAAAAAAAACTGCATAACTGTATCTTTAAAATTGAGTGAGTTATGCGTAATTGAAAATTGAACGCTGTTTTTAGTGACCATATACCAAAATAGAAATGTAAATTTGCAACAAATTATAAACACATTAATTTTTTTATATTATTTACAAAACACATTTTTGCGTATTTACGGTAGATTCACGATACAGTTACAGAATTGTCTTTTGTTTTAATCTTATCAGGGGCAAGTAATTTTATGCCATGTATTCTAAATTTACATTAGAAATTTAATAAGATTTCGTTGGAAATCAATAAAAGCCGTTTGACAGATTTTTATAGCAAAATTTATAAAAAAGAAAAATACTGTTAAATTATTCTGGTAGAATTTTAATTGTTTTCAAATTCATCACATTTTTGTCAAACCGACATTCTAACAAATTAACTGCCAGACGATTTTTGCCTTTCATTTAACTGGAATTTAGCCGCTTCTAATACGTGTATATTAAAGTGGTTTTTTTAAAGTTACATAAAGAAATGCGGACGATTATTTTTCAATTTACTTATTTAGTACCAATATTATTTCGCTCCTGTACAACTCAACCAAGATTTCCTCTTGCATATCAAAATAAAGTTTAGAAATCATTCAGCGACGTTGAGTTTCATATTGTCGAAGTAAAAATACTGTAACTAATTTAGCATTATGGTACTTTTAACAAATGACGAACAATTTGAACTAGCAATGATTTATTCTATTTGCAATAAAAATAATGCAGAAACTGCTCGGGAATTTGGACGGCGATATCCCTATTTGCCTGAAATTTCACGTACATTTGTTTATCGGATGATGAGAAGATTGAGAACTACCGGTTTATTTAATCCAAGTCCTGGCCCTGGTAGAAATATCTTGTACAATGAAGACCAAGAAATTGATATTATTGCATATTTTTCTTCCAACCCACGATCAAGCATTCGAAAAGCAAGTGCAATTACAGGATTACCTAGGACGTCAATCCATAGAATACTTGAAAAACACAATTGGCATCCATTTTGTATTCATGGACTTCAAGCACTCCATCCTTCTGATTTTAACCGACGTTTAGCATTCTCCAATTGGATATTAATCCAACAGGACACAGATTCAAACTTTGTCAAGAACATTATGTGGACTGATGAATGTTTGTTTACGGAAAATGGACACATAAAAGCACACAACGATAATTATTGAAATGATACAAAACCATTTTTTGTGCAAGAAATACATCACCAGTGAAAGTTTTCTGTGTCCGTATGGGGCAGAATTTGGAACGGAAAACTGATTGGTCCAGTGTTTTATGAAGGAACACTTACAGCTATAAAATATTTGCAACTTATTTTAAATGGCATAGTAACAGATACTTTGGAGACGACACCATTGTCATTTGTAAATAAAATGTATTTTCAACAAGACGGAGCGAATGCACACAAGGCTATAAATGTAACAAACTGGCTGAACGATAAACTTTAATAAACAGTGGATTGGTCTTAATGGACCCACAGAATGGCCCACCAGATCTCCTGATCTAACTCCACTCGATTTTTATTTTTGAGGTCGGCTTCGAACGCTAGTTTATAATACTCTCCCCCTGAATGTAACTGACCTTAAACAAAAGATAATTAATGCATGCAATAATATTACAGGAGGAGAACTCCAAAATATTTACAGGAGCATTATTAGAAGAGCCCAATTATGTATTGGTGTTGATGGAAAACATTTTGAGAATGCTTTATGATTCGTCTGTTTTTAAATGTATTTTCGTTTTATTTATTATTATTATTATTATTATTATTTTGTTACACTTCTTACAATCTTATGTTGTCAAAACTGTTTAACTCCATCAATAAGGACTTTATTTAAATGCCATTTTGGATTTCTTTTACACTTATTATCTTTTTTTGATCGAAGAATTTCTATTATCAATTTAGATATGGTCCCTATTTTCACCGACGAAAAAGTCTTTCAAGTTTTATGGAAAAGTGACATAAGTCAATTTTTTTTTCTGTGTTATTATTCAAAAAGTTTTAAAGATACAGTTATGCAGTTTTTTTAATGGTCTTCTGGGATGAAAAGGAAAAACTTTCTAATTGACCAAATTTGCATAGAGGGGTTGTATAAAAATTTACAAAGTGTAACTTTTTAAAATTCATAGGTGGATTTTTTTTCTTAATGTAATCTTCTCTCCTATCTTATTTTGAACATTTTTTTCAAATTACATCATCTACTTATCTCTAACGGTTAAAGAATTAAAGCGCGTTTCAATCTTTTTGGGACACCCTGTATATTTACCTACTGATACACGTACTAAAATTAATTTAAGCGCTGTCGAATTCTCAAACATATCATGTATGATATTTCCGTAATATACGGAATTTCTGTTATTGCATAAGGTCAAAACAATTCTTTTTGGAAATTACAAACTCTCTAAGTTGCTATTCCGCCTTAAAGTCGTTATAATTAATCCTGACAAATAAGTAAGAATTACATAGCTATCTCAACAAAAGAAATTTGTATTTAATGCATGATATGGATGTATCTTCCGTTTGTATATCACCATGAACACCTTCTAATCATATATATATCAATCATAAATTGTTTACTTCTTTCCCACTAAAATTTCGATATTGTATAATCAGCCACCATAAAAAGTGAAATAAATTCGTTAGTTTATTTATAAAGTTACAATTCTTTTTGAACATCAAAAAATCAATTGGCTTTATCACCAAAACAAAAGTTCAATAACTTAACCCATTAAACTCCAAAACTCAAAGTCATTATTTGTTTTCTATGCAAACAATACAAATTATTATTTTGACCACTTCTAATAATAATTTAATGTAAAAATAAGGAAATTGCACTTACCATTAAGTATCTTCAGGTAAAACTTCATTATCGTTATTTAAAATATTTTCATTGCCTTCTTCATCACTGGCATCTGCTATTTCTGGAGCAATATTGGTCTTATCTGCATCTTCAACGACGGAATTTTGTTGGAATTTTTTTACCAAAGCTTCTTCTAACGTAAGATATCTTTTTCTACGCATTTTAAACCCCAGACGATTAAAAAAGTTTCTACCAACAAGGCACAAGTACTGAAATGAAATCTTCCAAGGAGGAGAACAGTCTATCCCTTTTCTGCTGACATTGCACGAATGCTACACCTGGTTTTACTTTCCCCCCACAGAAACACCTGCTTTACTGACAAAGAGTAACCTTGGCTAAAGAGTTTCTCAACCATGCCACAATATGTTTTTAATTAAAAAATGCTTAAAGTAAAACATCGATTATTAGTTGTAAAATAATTCCAATTTGTCACTGATTTGTTAGTAATGCTATTCTTTAACAAGAAACTGTAATTTATTCAAAATATACTTATATATTAGAAGTCTTTATACTTATTTATATTGACCATTGCGTCAACGTAACACCAGCAGTTAATGGGTTAGTACAAACTTTAATTTGAAAAGAAAATCAGATTTCATTTGTATTGAACTTTCCAAGTGCGTACAGATAAATAATATTTTGTTTGGTGTACAACTTCTGACCCAACAAATTATTATATAACGTAGTCATAAACTTACAAGTTCTCTCACAGTCAAATTTAATCTGCTGTTGATTGAAAACCTTTCAAAATGACATTTCGGTAGCATATATTGACTACGTATAAAATATGGGTTCACTTTTGAGAAATAAAGAACTAAAAAAATGATGCATCGAAAGAACATGAAATCTTGATACGGATTCTCATAAAAGGTTTCAAAAATGTTTTACGAAATTGGTACTGCTTTATTTGAAAGAAAGAAGGCAGCTACTTAACTCTTTCAAAACGAATGGCTCATATGTGCCATCATACCACGTTTGCACTTATGTGCCATCATACTACTTTTGCACATATGTGCCATCATACTACATTTGCACATATGTGCCATCGTACTATTTTTAGTCCGTTTAGTATTTTTTGCAATATTATTTCCAGTAAAAATTATCGCCTTGTATTTAAGATTAAAACAACAGCATAAAACATAAGAGGATGCAAAGAATAAAGCAGAAATGAGAGCTCTTCAAATCTGAGACATTGGCTTATTATTATGGAGATTATCCTGAATGAATTTAAGTCTATAAAATATTTATGTAGGACAAAATATTTTTAAGTTTACACATTATTCGAAAACAAATTCAAAACCAAATAAATTAGTTTAAAGAATATTCAAAAATTATTTTCTCTGTATGCATTAAATGAAAATAATATTTACTAATATGTGGAGCTCAGTCTTTTTATTCACAAAGATCAAACGAAATTTTTCAAGGTAACACTATCATTTTAATTCGTAAATCTAACACAAAAGACATATGTTGCCATTATTCATATTCTAAAATTTTTAGAAAAACATGCCTAAAAGTAGAACTGAATGAAAATATTAAAATTTTAATTACCTATGAAACCTTAATTACAATTTCAAAGAATTCCACAATTTTGTTTGATACTTCTGATTTAACTATGTAGAAATAATCAAAGTTGATAATAATTCAATAATTAGCCAATGTGAGGATAAAAATCAAAAGTAGAAATGTCATTATACTTTTTCTTATTCAAACATTACCCAAACGAAAATCTCATTGTTAATGTTTGAATACGAAAAATTCAAACATTTGGGTAATGTTTGAATAAGAAAATTGCAATTGCACTGCATGGACATGCTACAATGCATTGCTAACGCATTGTATTGTAGCATGTTCCCCATTGTACTTTCTTTTCCATGAAAAGTTAAAAGATAATGAAAATTAATTAAAAATTCTCTAGGCCCCATAGTAATTCTAACGGTGATTTATGAAATATATTAAATTCTACGCAGTAAAAAATATTTCAAAAATTTAAATTGCCAGCATTTATAAATACATTTAAATATATACTTGTATTATGAAAAATCAGAAAAACTGAACAAAAATCACAAAAGCTCAAAGTGATGGAAACAATGTCAGTAGTGGTGAGTCTCATGCCACTTGGTCATACCAAGCCCGGATGAGCAGAGCTCTTTCGAATGAAGGCAGAAGTGTGCGCCTTTCGTTGTGAACGAGCACCGTTCAGGTGAAAGGACGACTTTGCTCGAAAACACACGACACAACCCTTTGTAGGGGGCGGTTGAACTCATTCATCCATCCGCAATTCAGAATTGAGATCCAAATCAGGGACTGACTCATCCCTGATTCAGTAACCCCAGAGGTTATGGGGACTTGGAGGACTTTGCAGCCACGATCTGTTGAACGTGCCCCAACTGCCATGAGCCAACACGGTGGCCTTTGACTGAGATGAGGACAGAACCCACGACCTTTCGGTTTCGAGACTGGCGCTCTACCAACCAGGCTACCGCGGTCAGCATTGTCAGCGATAGAACACAATGAATGCTAAACAAAGGCTTTATAAAGGCTAAACAAAGGTTTTATAATTATCAACCAAATCTTGATTAAAAATTTTTTCTTCATTTCGGTATACAAATAAAAATGTTATTTTTTAAAGCCTCTAATTTTCTAATATTGCACTTTAACCTTAACAGCCCAATACAAAGATACCTTGCATACAAAGAAAGCCTTTTTCATTTATTATGTGCGTGAAAAAAAATCCCTGATCACTAGTTAGGAAAACGAATATTGATATTTGCAGCAATGTTATCGTAAGAATATTTTATAAAAGCGTTACTGTACAATACGTCAGCAAAGCTTAAACAGAGAGTTTAAAAAATAAAAAACAATTTAAATGTCCATATAACACAATAGTAACTCTAAAAAAAATCCACATTAGACATTATGGCATCCGACTACGTTAACACATTAAAGACGGGGGATCTTGACGAAAGTATGCTAGGTAATTCGGATCAAATCTTAGGACTCCCGTCTTTAATGTGTAAACTAATCTATAGCTTTCATGCAAATTTGGAAATACTAGTTTTAAATCATTTCATGCATATTTTTGAAACCGTTTTAGAGCACCAAAATAATAATTAGCTAGATGGTACCCGACGCGTTGCTGCCGCATAAGAAATAATTTTAAATTTTAAATAATTGCCTTGTTTAATTAGAAATAATATCGTAAATGTAAACTTTCATTGAATTTGAATGATATTTAAAAGAGAAGTGTTAGCAATTATTTTTCTATTCTTTTTAATTTTATTATTGAAAAGCTTTAGGGTAGGCAACAGTTTTTTTTTTTCAGAGAAAATAAATTATTTTTTTGACTGTCCGACGCGTAGCTACGGTTCTGTGAAAAAATTGTTGTCTCCTTGGCGAGTTCATTTGACAATACCCCTTGGTTAATAAATGCGAAAAATAGATCCAAAATAATTTTTTATGTATTAAAAATTTTACTATTTCTAAAACTATCCCGCAAGTACAAGTAATAAGTATTCAAAGTTTTATCGGAATCGGCAGCACATAAGTGACATCCAGACAGACATTCATTTTTATTTATATAAGATGTAATAAATTCTCACTTAATTTTCAAGAAATTCTTAGCATGATGATGCAACATTTAAAAAAATAATTACTTTTAACACTTGATTGCCAAAGGCAGTCATTTTGACAGCTTTTCAATATCAGTTAGAAAAACAATTGTGTATATAATGACACAGCTTCTTAAAATTTTGTGACATTTTGTACAACATATAAATTCATTTATTAATCATTGTAGTTGCCCCCCCCCCCTCTTTCATTTCCGGTATATATATATATGTGTGTTATACCTGTATTGCCTAAAAGCAGTGATTTTGACTACTTGGAAAATTTTAAATAATAAAATTACTTTTATTATTGAATTGAGAAAATTTCTGATATGAAATTGGAGCCAATCTGATTATATGAAATCAGATCGGCTCCGATTCCATATAACAGTTTATATATTTTTTGATTACCGTTACTTGTCATTCGTATCTTTATACCAGGCCTGCCCTCAGAAAATGATGCCCCACAAACACCAAATACAACATATTCTAACGAAAATTTTGTCAAGTATGACTTTGCAACAAAAACAAAAGTAATAATATATGTGAAAACTGTCAAAAGTATGTTTGAGGAAGATGTACACATAAAAAGATTTGAACTTACATTTGCTTAAAATGTACAAATAATGAATAAATTATTTTTTGTTCCAAATGAAGTAATTTTTGTATTCTTAATATGCACTAATAATTTGCTATATAACTGCAAACAGTATAAGAAAAATTAAAAATTAATTTTAAACAAATTCTTTACACATTAGTTATTCTTTCACAATACAGTCATTTTGACTGCTTTGGGGCAATATAGGTATACACTAAGTCTCCGTCTTTCTAGTGTTGATGATACTTAAAAACGGTTTTCTTTTCTGGTGTTGAAATGGAGTCATAAATCTCCACTGATTGAATACAGCGTAACTTCTATGTCTAGTAGGCAAGTGCGTTATTTCAACGCTATTCAAAGCTTTAAAAAATGTTAAAATACAGTTTAAATGCTAAAGTACGAATTGAAAAGTTAGAATAATTTCAGTATCACATTTACTGGGCAATAAAAAACAAGCACTCAAATAAATTACCGAAAAATATTTAGATAGTTATAAATGTCCTGCTTTTTAATTAGAATTAATAAATTCGTGACTAATTCTTGAGATAACAGCAATGTGATCAAACATTTTTCTCAAATTAACTGCACCAACATTAGTTATTCTTTCACAATGTAATCATTTTGACTGCTTTTGGGCAATATAGGTATACAATAAGTATCCCTCTTTCTAGTGTTAAAATGCCTTGGTAAATCTGAAACCCACTTCGTTTTCCTACTCGATAAGTGTAAAGAAGTGAAATTAATGAGATTGCAGTCTTCGTACTTGTTCAATTTATCTCCCGTTTCGTATAATGATCAAGTTTGCGTTTCGAAAAAAACCTTAATCTGATTAACTCTCTTTCTTTATTTTTGGGAGATGCAACAGAATACAATTTCGGCAAAAATGAATGTCTTGAACAAAACTTGATGCGAAATTTCTTAAACACTTTCAAGAAAAAAAAATGTGGAATAGAATCTCTTGAAATAATTTTTTCAAAAATAATAAATCACGATTTGTTACTTTTCATCTAAACTTTAAAAATTCATCTCTATTCCCTTTTCAAAAAGGTTTTTATCCAGCATAATATTAATTCTTCTTCCCTTTTCCGATTTACTTATGTGCGCTTGACAGGCTTCAAGTCACCATTATTTTCAGTTCACTGAAGCAGTAAATTAAAGTGCTTACCGTTTAACAACCTTTTCGATGGGACCTTTTCTGTTAAAACCCTTACGGTATACGACTTTCTTTCAACTTTTAAAGAAGGCGGTAAGAAAGTTAAAATTTAAAAGAACCCGTCCTTTTTTCTTCTTAGATGCATTGTTCTTTCGTATGAATGGTTCATTATGGATAGAACAATGGGAATTGTAATTGCATAGAGGCAGTGGCAACCTCTTTGCAATTGAGGAAGTCACTGTGGTCGAGGCTAGATAATTATGGAATCAGTGGACGTTTTTATTTTAAATCAATTGACTGAAAACAAATATTTACTTAGCAAAATGTACTAAACTATCTTTATTTTTTTTTCAAACTTAAAAGAGATTTTGGCAGTTTCTTTAAATTGGTAATTGCCCCGTTATTTTTCAAAACAAAAAAAAATTGTTGAGACTTTGTTACGAGAAAAAGCTTTCATGGCGATGAACAGCTTATTATTTTTCGTAGAAAAATCAGCCATTTGGAGAAACTTTAAAGAAGGGAAACTTTCATTCAATAATATTTTTTGACGTGTGGTTTAGAGAAGTATTAAAATTAAAATATGAAGAAAATTACGTAACAGTTTAACAATTAATTTATGAAATGATTTTATAAATAAAGTTTTTTTTGTTTGCCGATATTAAACTAACGTATATCAATGGTGCGCTGAAAAACTGACCAGAAAATCAACTGAATGTGTAATTTTAAATTTTCATCTTTGTAACAGATTTATCTGTTGCATTTTGAAATAACATGTTATTTTATATTATTATTTATTACTTGATCTTTTAAGCAGTATACCGATAACATATTTGAAGTTTCTTTTTTCTTCTATCATTTTAATATAGCGCATGCTCATAGGTATTATTTAAATCCTTCAATATTCAAATTTATGGAATTATGGTATTGCTTAATAATGTGTAAAGAAATATGTTTAAAATTAATTTTTAATATTTCGTATACTGTTTGCAGTTATATAGCAAATTATTAGTACATATTAACAATACAAAAATTACTTCATTTGGAACAAAAAATAATTTATTCATTATTTGTACATTTTAAGCAAATGTAAGTTGAAATCTTTTTATGTGTACATCTTCCTCAAACATACAGTGATGGAAAAAAAATCCCAACACTAGGAAGGAGCTGTGATAGATAAACGAAATTTCGTTGGCGTGTTTATACACCTGAAAGATGACGTCGATTCAAATTTCGAGCTACGCGCTTAAGTGTGGAGCTAGTAGCGACACTATGAACATGCAAATGAGTTTTGCTTTAAATAAGCGCTGTAAGGTTCGTGATCGTTATTTACAGTTGAGATTTGACGTAGTGGGTTAATGTTAGTCAAGGATGCCTCTGAGAAGACGAAGAAGCCATTATCAACAGCTCACTGAGTTTGAACGAGGTCGTGTTGTAGGGCTACAAGAAGGTGGGTTTTCTTTCCGCGATATTGCTGAAAGACTTGGCAAGAATGTATCCACTATGCATGAGTATTGGCGGCAGGGGTCAAGGGAAAGTACTGCCTCAAGAAGACCAGGTTTCGGGTGGCCACGTGGTACTACTGAGAGGGAAGACTGTCGTGTTCGGCGTATGGCTGTGGCTAATCGTACTTCGTCTGCAGCTGAAATTCGAGCTGCAGTTGGCACCACAGTGACACAACGAACTGTTACAAATCGGTTACTTCAAGGACAGCTCCGAGCCAGACGCCCTGTACAGTGCGTTCCACTGACTCCAAACCACTGCCGTTTGCGAAGTGAGTGGTGTCAAGCTAGAGCTCATTGGAGGACGGAGTGGAGATCTGTTGTGTTTTCTGATGAAAGCCGGTTCTGCCTTAGTCGCAGTGATAGCCGTTTGTTGGTTAGAAGGAGGCCAGGTGAACGCCTGCTAGTGACCTGTCTGCGGCCTAGACACACAGGGCCTACTCCTGGAGTTATGGTTTGCGGAGCAATTTCGTATGACAGCAGGAGCACTCTCGTGGTTATCCCACGCACCCTGACAGCAAATTTGTACGTCAGTCTAGTGATACAACCTGTTGTGCTGCCATTCATGAACAGCATTCCAGGGGGGGTTTTCCAAGAGGATAACGCTCGCCCTCAAACCGCTGTTGTAACCCAACATGCTCTACAGAGTGTAAACATGTTGTCTTGGCCTGCTAGATCACCAGATCTTTCTCCAATCGAGCACGTATGGGACATCATTGGACTTCAACTCCAGCGTCATCCACAACCAGCATCAACCATCCCTGCATTGACCGCCCAAGTGCAACAGGCATGGAACTCCATCCCACACACTGATATCCGACACTTGTACGACACAATGCATGCACGTTTGCTTGCTTGCATTCAAAATTCAGGCGGTTGCACCGGTTACTAATATACCAACATTTCACATTTGAAATGGCTCTTCTCGTCAATGACTCTATCTGTGATCTTGAAACTTTAATCAATTAAATATGTTACCTAGACAAATGTATTCCTAAAATTTCATTACTGTACAATAATTTTTTCTTGGTGTTGGGATGTTTTTTTCCATTCGTGCACTTTTGACAGTTTTCACATATATTATTATTTTTGTTTGTTTTTGTTGCAAATTCATACTTGACAAAATTTTCGTTAGAATATGTTGTATTTGGCGTTTGTGGGTCCTCATTTTCTGATGGCAGGTCCGGCTTAAAGATTCGAATGACAAGTAACGGTAATCAAAAAATATATAAACTGTTATATGGAATCAGAGCCGATCTGATTTCATATAATCATGTTGGTTCCGATTTCATATCAGAAATTTTCTTAATTCAATAATAAAAGTCATTTGATTATTTAAAATCTCCCAAGCAGTCAAAATCACTGCTTTTAGGCAATACAGGTATAACACACATATATATATATACCGGAAATGAAAGAGGGGGGGGCAACTACAATGATTAATAAATGCATTTATATGTTGTACAAAATGTCACAAAATTTTAAGAAGCTGTGTCATTATATACACAATTTTTTTTCTAACTGAAATTGAAAAGCTGTCAAAATGACTGCCTTAGGCAATCTAGTGTTAATAAGCTACATTTATTCACAAGCATGTTCAAATATTTTTAAATAATTTATTTACTGAAGGAATAAGAATATAATTTCTAATTTTTTTTAATATTGGGATCTGTAGTATCATTTCACTGAGTTGTTTGTTTACCAGTTTGGTTTCTCGTATTTTAAAAAATATTGAAGGGAAACAATACTTAAGGTACCGTTTCTCTTAATCTTGAACCAAGGTCAGATGACGTGGAAATCGCTAGAGTTGAAGCACTTTCATCTCATTTCTACATTATTGGAAGGCAACTTCACATTTGTTGTTAGATTTAGCATGCATTAGATCCAATATTATATATATATATATATATATATATATATATAGCTAACTTTTGATTTATTCTTCCTTAAAACCTGGATATTCCGGTCCTATGGCCAAGAACCTAAATTAGTTTATGCTTTCTTAAAAAAAAAAAAAGAACTTAATGTTCAGCATGACTAATAGGAAATGCTCGCAAAGATAGACTTATCACTACACCCTTAAAATTATTAGACTATATCTGTACTATTTTGTCGGGTTGGTCGGTCTCATGCCACTTGGTCATACCAAGCCCGGATGAGCAGAGCTCTTTCGAATGAAGGCAGAAGTGCGCGCCTTTCGTTGTGAACGAGCACCGTTCAGGTGAAAGGACGACTCTGCTCGATCACACACGACACAACCCTTTTAAGGGGGCGTTCGAACTCATTCATCCATCCGCAAGTCAGAATTAAGATCCAAATCAGAGACCGACTCAGTAACCCCAGAAGTATCATTTGTTATGGGAACTTGGAGGACTGTGCAGTTACGATCTGTTGAACGTGCCCCAACTGCCATGAGCCAACACGGTGGCCTTCGGCTGAGACGAGGACAGAACTCTCTACCTTTCCGTTACCAGACTGGCGCTCTACCAACCAGGCTACAGCGGCCCCGACACTCATCTGACGTACAGGATCTTTAGTTTAGATCGGAACTTCAACTAGTTTTGAAGTTAAACTTTACTTTTAGGCACAAGAAACCTGCAATTCTTTTGAAAAAATGCCTTAAATACAAACAACCTGACATATGAGGAAATACGTTATTTGCAACATTCGATGGAAAATACATAATGATCCAAATCAGAGACCGAATCATCCCTGTTTCAATACCCCCTAGAGGTATCATTTGTAAAGGGAACTTTGTAGTCACGTCATATTTATAGTGTCCTAACTGCTATAGCCAACATGGCGGTCTGTAGCCGTGACGATTACAGAACTCGCTACCTTTCGGTTACAAGACGGACGCTGTACCAATATTTTCTATAAAAATCGTTTCTACAATCAGTCCTCTGCTGTTTTTTAGAATTTCTATATTGCAATAAGTGCACCTACAAACAAAACTGAGTAATACTTCCTGTTCTGATTGATTGGCAAATTCTGAGCAGTGTATGTTTAATATTCAGTAATAATACTTTCAAAATCTAGTTCAATATGAGACTAGTCTTTTTTTAATTTTTTTTCTTTAAATTTTTAAATCATATTTGATATTTGAGCATAAAAATAAAGTGTGTCGCATCATTTAAGCCCGAATAACAGTTTTGGAAAATAATTTTTATACTCAAACGAAACATTCATTAAATCTAGATTTATATTAACATTCCTCATCATCTGATATTAATTACATATATTATGGAAAAATTCACCAAAAAGAAAATCTCGTTCAAATTTTATTATTTGCCTTTTAGTTTCCAGCATTACTTAGTACATTAGTAGTAATACCAGTTTTCTTCTTATGAATATACATAAATCAGAAATATATTAAACATTCTTTATGTTTAGGAAAAAGACAACTTTAACAAAGCAGTAAAATGAATTTAAAAAATCTCGTTTCAATTTTATTATTTGCCTTATTTTATTGTTTCCAGCATTAATTATTATATTAGTGATAATATTAGTTTTCATCTTATGAATACACATAAATCTGAAATATATCAAAACATTATGTTTAGAAAAAAGACAACTTTAACAAAGCAGTAAAAAAAAAATCTCGTCTGAAAACATTATTTTTTTTGTTGGTAATTCAGCATTTATACACGTCATATTAATAGGATTTCGGGGAAAGCCATAAAACTTTATTATGGCTTGAGGGAATTAACAATAAAGCTAATTTATGGACGAATCTCGGAAAATAACAGTCAGGATGGAAATATTTTATTCAAAGATCCTTTTACATGTTTAGTTTTACTATGTGAAATGATTTTTCATGAAAGAATTATGTAGCTTGTTACTCATTCAATTACAATACTTAAAATAAGAAAGATTAAAAATTTGTATTTTGATTCGTGAGTAAAAATAAAGAAGTGGCCAAAGTAATTACCAATAGAATGTTCGATAAATAAATTAACTTTAAAAGGCTGAGGTTGCGTTTTATGATTCTTGTGAATATAACATAAACGGTTTTGAAATAACATAAGTTTTTTTCCTTAAGAAATACAGTCAAAATTCATATGAAAATGTTGGATAATTAATAAAATTGACGTTTTGTTTAGGTTTTTATTTCTACTCTTTTTAAAAGCCAATGATTCCTTTGACAAACATTAACTATCTATTAATCCATTTTTATCTGCTAACTATTTGATTAAATTACTTCCTGAAATACACAATTTGTTTATATGCGATAAACTGGCAAATTTAAGCTTGTATTATAAACCTACTTTTCTATCCTTAATAACTTAAATTTAGAAAATGTAATAATTGGTATTAAAATTGCATTTATAAATAAAAAATAAAATCGCATCTATAAATAATTATATAATAGTTATCATTGCCAAAACTAACATTTTAAATTTAAAACAAACTGAAACGACGTATAATTAATCAAATTTCAAACTTTTATCCCCTAAAATATGATAAAATCGTTCATAAATTGCTCAATCGAGGAAATAGCAGAAGAAAAATTTAATTTTTTAAAAACGAATTGTTTTTTAATCATAATAACACTTCCTCTCTATGGAGACATAACATATAGTAATATAATACTTGTAAATAAATCGATTTGGGGAAATGTGTTATCGATTACATTGACATAATCTATTGCGTTTCTATAGATTATTTGAGTCATTATAAATAACGCCTCAAAATTTATCATTTCTTTTAAACATGCAAGAATGTGAATTGTAATCCATTTTGTCAAATTCAAATGAATGGGTCCTCCAAAGGGATCGGTTCTTGTATAATAATTATACACAAAGAAAATACCTGCAACCATTAAAAGTTCAAATTCCTGGTTTTACCAAACCTCTATGTTCCTCAAACCTTCCTGAATTTATCTCTGGAATTATGTCTGATTGTCTGTATGTAGATACGATAGCTAAAAAACACTTTGAACTGGATATTTGGTATAGGGTCTTTATATAAATTCTGTTAATTTCTATCACATTTTAAACGACATTCATTCAGAGAAAGTATGTCTGTCTATCTGTTCGTCCAAATACAAGTTAATACAATAACTACAAAACAAACTGAATGTATAAAATTTTATGCACAATAATATCTAAAATGTAGAAATGCTTTAAATCTGAAATTTAATTTGTCAAGAGTTAGCAATTTGTTGGTCTTTACTTTTACAAGCATATAAACGCTCCAACTTAAATATATGAAAATTTTGCATGCGATTTTCTCACTATAGTTATAATTCTGCGTCAAATTTCGATTTCAATAAGGTAGGAAAAAAAACACCGAAAGTATGTCAATGTACATACTTGTACATAACAAAATACATACTTGTATATTGACATACGTAACAAAATATATACATGCATATTGACATAAGTATAAAAATACATACATGCATATTGACATACGTAACAAAATACATACATGCATATTGACATACGTAACAAAATACATACTTGTATATTGACATACGTAACAAAATATATACATGCGTATTGACATAAGTATCTAAATACATACATGTATATTGGCATACATAACAAAATACATACTTGTATATTCACGGAATATATGCTTGTATATTGTATCCCAGAAATTAATCGTTAAAGATTTTACACTAATAAGTTCATTTATAACTATTGCTTATCAATTTTATAGGATTAACTATACACTGTATAGTTCAAAATACTCCATTTCGAATTGTATTGCAAAAGAAAATATCAGGGTTTTTTTTTTCGACCATAGTTCATTTTTAACTCCAACAGAACACTGACTTCATAATAGATTGAGATGACAGGATATTGTCTGATAAATGTACACACAAACACAGTATGCTATAGCATCAATTGAACTGAATTAATTCTTATCTCCACAGAATCGTTGATGAACCAGTAACTGAAGAATGTAAATAGGTATATATTATAAATTTTTTAACCTAGTAGCCATGATTTTTGTAGCGGTTTTAGAAGATGTAAATTGACATATGAAATTGTACTAAATTGCAAACAAAATTACTTTGAATTAAAAAAAGTACTTTTAAAAATGATACTGCTGGAATTTTCTAACACATCAATATTTAAAAGGTACTGAATGCAAGTATCCTTTAAATTTTATTGTTAGTAGTAGGGAAAACTGTAAAGATATCTTAAAATGCTTTAAATAATTCATTATTTGTAAATTTCACTTTTTGTCTATATTCTGAGGAATTGTGTGAATGCATGGATTATTTAGTATACAACTTCATATAAGTTTGTCTTTGGTTTAGTATCAACCAATTTTATATTATGAAAAAAAAATTGCGGTAATTTAGTAATGCAGTTTATAACTTATCAAATATTTGAGATCATTAGAAGTTTATTAATATTTTTCAATCATCAGTTTATTTATACAATATAATCTCATTAATATTTTTCAATCATCAGTTTATTTATACAATATAAGCTCATTAATATTTTTCAATCATCAGTTTATTTATACAGTATAAGCTCATTAATATTTTTTAATCATCAGTTTATTTATACAGTATAAGCTCATTAATATTTTTCAATCATCAGTTTATTTATACAATATAAGCCCATTAATATTTTTCAATCATCAGTTTATTTATAAATACTAATAGCAAAATGCGGAAAACACACTGAGAAAAACAACGTAATAAAAGTCATTTCTCTCATAGGCTGTACCAACTATTTCTTAAATCATTAGTTTGAAGAGAAATTGCTCTAAGGAGTACAAATAAAAATGAAAATCCAAAAAAAGTTCAGATAAGAAATCTATGTTCTGTGAGGAGATAAATACAAGTGGCAAATAAAAAAAAAGTGAACTGTAATTGAGTCTTTTGAAACCTCTTTGAGAAAACTTGAACTCCAAAGGCTCATTCGGAAATAAATGATTTCTTTGCGCAGTTAAAAACGGTATTTTCTGTCAAAGATAGTTTATGGTATAGTTTAGTAAGAACGTATTTCATTCAACAACTACCAAATAATGTTTATTTTCTTCTGCTACTAAGCATTGCATAGGTTTCAGTTTTGAAAAAAAATTACTTGGTAAATTGTTTAGAAATATGTTTATGAGAAACGCATTATTTCAAAATTTGCTAATTGAAACAATGTACATCATTTTTTCAGATTCATCTCCATACACATTACGCACAATGCTTATTTAATGGTGATGGATTTATTAGAGTAACAGATCATTAATATCTCTTAAAACATTGATGAAAATTTTTGATTCAATGAATATTTAAAACATAAGGGTTAAATCGTATTATTTCCATAACATATAAGACAATTGTGCTGAAGAAAGAATTCGATACCTAGATAATGAAAAAAATTGTGTAACCCTCAGCCTATAATAATGTGACTCGTTTATCAAATTGCAAAATTTCTGATGCTTCCATCTGTTTTAGCCTTTATAGCAAATAGTTCGCAAGTCTTTTAGATTCACAGAGTAGACTCTTTCATACGATTAAAAAAATTCGTATGTCAAAGGTTAATCAATTTTTAAAAGCCGTTTCCGTTTATATACACAGAAATTGTAGAAAAAGATGTAGTCAAAGTTAGCACACACAATTTTGCTGTTAAATTACCGTAATATTAAATGTATAAAGATTCAATTAAAAAATCGACTTTGTATAAATAAGGGTTTGTTAATATTATTACTAACTATTATTATTATTTTTATTTATTTATTTATCATTACGATTGATGGCAGCATACAATTCCGAAACCCTTCTTTGAAACCTGATCGGTGACATTAAAGTTATCAATTAAGGTAACCAGCTCTCTATTCTTATTTGAATCTTATTTTTAATTTTAGTACTGAGTTTTGATTTCTGAAAGGAAATAAAACCTTTTTGAGCAAAGTATTTCCTCTTTTCCTTTTGTAGGATATTACACTTATCAAATTTAAATGGTTTCAAGATCACATATTTAATTTTTCATGCGATTTATATGTTTAAGTTTTTTAATAGATTTGTATCTGCATCGTGGTAGAAAGCTTTGAGAAAACATCTTTGGATTGCGCATTGTTATTTTGAAATGTGATCAGTAAAAATGACCAGAATCGTCGCACACTCTATTTAAAATTCAACAGCTGCAAGGATATATTTTGAGTGCATTAAATTAATGTAGTATTCGTGGATCTATGATTCTGTCCTACAGAAGCTGGAAACTACAATGCCATTGATTATCTTTTTACATGTACAATTCTTATTGTATATTCCTTGTATCTTTTTTAATTAAGAGATTTTGAATTATAAACCCTCATTTAAGAAATGAAAAGTTTTTTATTAAGTTGTGATGACTTTAGAGTTGTATATTACTCTCTAGAAAAAGACACTGTAATGAATGAAATTATTTTTTTCTAATTGCTTAGCATTGTTTTAAAATTTGATTCAATTTTGTAAGGTTGCTTCTTGCAGTATTTGTGGAAGGAAAAAAATCCTTTCTATGAAATCGAATTTTTATTTCTTACATATTTGTGCTGAAAACTAATTAATGATACGGTGCTCAGGAAACAAAAATGATTGTAATGAGTTTTTCGTTTGAGGGAATATTGTAATTGTTTATGATATTCGATCTCAAGATTTATCTATAATAACTTCATATTAACTTATTTACACTTAAGAAGCATTTTCTAGTTCAGAGGGTATTTTTTTACCATGATGTCAACTGTTAAATTTGTTCTTCACATTATAGCATATAAATAGCGAAGAAAAAAAGATGAGGCATTTGAGTCGTATTTTAACGATAAATGAAAAATGAATTTACGACCATTATTCGATAACCAGTTTAACAACTTGGAAACTATTACCGATATTGAAGAATTGGACGAAGAGTCATTTTGTCAAAGCTTTCGAATTCTCAAAATCAAATTACAAGTGGGATTCATTGTCCAGGATATAGTGATCTGGGATACACGGAAAGTCTAGCAAATTTTTTAAGTTTATAGTTATGGTAAAGTAAAATCTATTATTTACCTATTAATTCTTCTACAACTGCTATTTACAAACTCCTTCATCGAAGCTTAAAAAGACATCCTTCAATCCTAAAACCAGTCAACACTCTTAACTCTCGTCTTTTTCATTATTTCGAAGAACAAATACAAAATACCTCCGTTAAAATTTCTGATCTAAAGCATGCACCTCGTATTTGAGTCAATTTTTTTTTTTTTTGTTCCAATTTGAAAATCCTCTCGAAGGAAAAGAAGAACTGATCGATCTTCAGAAGGAAGTATCTTATTTCTAGGAACATTTCTCGGGATGTTGGAGCGTTTGGATTTTTGGAGTGGGATTTAGCCTTGGCGCTCGTAAGTGCAAGTGGCTTGTTTCGAGCGAGGATGTGACCGGAATGGGGACTGCCCGGATGGCTTTGTTCCGTCAATCTCCTTTTCTTTTTCCCGCCCGAAGAGAAAAAGAGGGAAGAGATCCTGGATTCATTACGAGTTTCAATGGCGGGATCACGTGCCATTCGTATGTCGCAATCCCGTTATTTGATAAAAACTGGAATTCAGGCATCTGCTGATCCAGTGTATTTATTTTCGCAGGCCGATGGGTCCTGAAACTTTTTGAATATTTTCTATGCTTAGTCAGTGTTCGAAAATTACTCACAGCCGATGGGTAATAAAAGTGTTTGAATACTTTCTCAATGCTTAGTCAGTGTTCGGAAATTATTGTCCTATTAAGGTTTAAAACTCCAATGGTTTGACAGATGATATATGTCCAAAAAAGGAAGAGTCACTTTCGACTTTATTTCAAATTCCGGAAATAAAAATAAGAAGATACCATCCAGTTATAACCCAAATAATATCTGGACATGGGAGATCTCCTGTCTATTTCCAAAGATTTGGAAGAACGCAAGAAAATAAATGCATTTGCGGAGAAATGGGTACGGTGTACCACTATTTAATGGAATGTATGGAGATCTCAGAGTTAAGGAAGGACTTGAAGATTGTCAATAATGATTTAAGTACAGTACTGATGGAACCAGGCATATCAAAACCCTGAAGGATATGATGTTAAAGACAGATAGTTTCATTTCAACTATTTCAGAGTGTGCAGATGGGGAGAAAGATAGCTACTTACTACCCAGAAAGGAATGTTAGTTTGACTGTTCGGTCAATGTAAGGTTGGACAATACTTATTCAGCAGTCGACCCCAACAAAAATCCTGTCGATACTGCTACATTCAGTGGCGGCGTTGTGGTCGGCTGTATGCAAGTTGAAGCTGTTAAGGTATTCGAATTCGTTTCGCAAAATTTTTGAAATATTTGAAAAATTGAATTTTTTATACATTATTTAAAATTATGTTTTTTAGATGTGTTGTCAATTATGATACATAATATTATGAACACAATAAAAAAATTATGAAAATACAACATATCTTCAGACATAGGAAAATCGGTAGTAAATTTTAATGAAATTTAACATAAACGGTTTACACTCTATACAAAATTGGGATGCAGCATTCCTATTTTTCTTTGTGTGAAATTTATAAAATACAAAGGTAAATGAAATGAACCAAAATCTAAGAAACATTTTGAGATGCAAAGAAGTTATGGATAAGAATATACGCATCTATGCATTTTATTTATAAATTTACAACTTAATTTTTCTAAAAACACCTATAAAGGAAAAAGTGTTTCACCAACAATAGAACTTTTGGTTCATTTCTTTGCCCATATTATTTAAAACTCACGCTGACCTTTTTATGTCAATACCTCCGTTAGTTTTTGAGATATGCTAACGGTGGAGAATTTTTATGAAAGTTAAAGTTTTTTTTTAAATTGAAATTAAAGACAATTTTAGCTGAAAAATAAGTGACCCTGGATTATAGGTCAGACCTTCCTTTTCCCATAAAAGATAAACTGTTTGGGAACATGAAAACTACAATAAATAACAGTTTGAAAAACATTCACCAATGTGGTCGATAACCAGTGTTTTTAACACACTGTATGCGGGCCACGTACTATTACAGGTTAGTGTGACAACACGGTTTGTTTGTGGGTACAAAAATAACAGGTATATACAGGAAAAAGAAGTCGAAAGTTCTTGTCTACTACATAGATTGTGGAAAAATTTAGACAAAATTTGAACGGATTGAATGAATTTTCGGGAGATTTGAAAATTGAAGGGGGATCTTCAGCGACTTATAAACAGGGTAATTATGTCCATACATTTCATTTCAGAATATAACCTTTTTTAACTGTTATGAATCTTCTTAAAATAAAAAAATGATTTTAAAGATGATTTCAAAAATTTATACGGCAAATCAAAGAAATTTGCATGTATCAGAAAGCTTATTCTCAAACAATGAGCATAACATTTTCTCTTTATGCCTGTATCGAGTACAAATAACCTAGTTAGCTAGGCAGAGCTGAAGGCGTAAGATTTTACCTATCTTCATTTGAAGCCTATGTTTTACGCAAAAAGCTTCACAAAATTGGGGGCATGAGATTATACCCGTCTTCATTTGAAGTCTATATTTTACGCAATAAGCTTTACAAAATTGGGGGCATGAGATTACATCCGTCTGCATTTGAAGCTAGCATAACATTGTAAGTTTGACAGAATTGAAAATATCGAATTATATCTTTCATTTGAAGCTAATTTAACGCAATAAATTCGACCGAATTGAGAACAGGAGCTTAATCTGTCTTCATTGAAAGCTAGTTTAATAAAATAAACTGGGTAGAGCTGTGCGCATGAGATTGTATTTATCTTGATTTGAAATTATTTTTTTGCACAACTTAATTCGTCAAAAAAAGTTCAACAAACACATTACCAAGTTGATTACCAACTTATACACACAACTAGGCAATCTAAAAATAAGAATTTATTTTCCTTTTATAGATTACTATATTTAATTTGATAATTCTGTGATGGGCTAATCAAACTTTTTCCCACAAAGGGTTTTTAGCTTTATATAATGCAATGTCACATATTTTAACAAAATTATTTTATTTAGTCTATTATTTAATTAAATGACACCATAAAATAAGTGCCCATAGGTCTCTTGGTCTTTCCTTACGTATTTTTTAATCAAATTATCATGTCTTTGGAAGATTTAGTTTTATTTTATACATTTAAAAACATGATAATTTGTTGCAAATACGTGGTATAAGTAAATCCTTAAAATTTCTCATATCCGTCTCGTAGCAGCAATTAATGCTGATATCACATCAAATTTTTCTAAAAGTTCTAAAAATTACAATTACGTTTCAACCATTTCATTCGCTTGAGATTTTTACGCAATTCTGCCTTGATTATATCTAAAGCGCCACGTTACGTTTCAACGTTAGAAAATGAAAAGATTATAATTAACCAACTTTGAAATCTAGACTCATTTTCTAAAGCTCTATCAATTAAAATATCTTCAAACAGAAAACAGTTTCAAGTACATTAGAAATGTTTAATAAAAGAAATGCAATTAAGAATTCAAGTTTGAGAGATTTTACAGCGATGGAGAGCGAAATGAGAAGTTGGAAATACAAAAAAATATTTAATATATTGGGACAAAAGTAATGTCCTGGAAATGGATGTTATTGAAACTCTAATTGCTTTCAGGAAATTCTTCAAATTGGGGATAGATTTTTTTCTTAGTCCCTGCTTTTTCGCTAACTACTTGTAAGATTATAGCTCTACATTTTTCGCAGCATATTGATTCCTTCGATCCAATTCCATATTTAATTTTCACGTTCTTTCTAGAATGCTCTATTACCACATATTTATGAAATGGACGTTGATAAGTTAAATCTCAGATCACCTATAAAATGGTGGCCATTCATCATATTCCGGGTTCACAAAATGACAAATCTTTCATCTGAAAGAAATCCGAGTCGTTCTTTTGATAAGTAAAGCTCCTAAAATCACTTCGGAGTAGCTTTAAATTGCGGCTTTCATAACTAGTGCCCCGACCTGATTCATTAATCATCAAAACATGGTCAAGAGATTTTTGTTCTAATAATTTGATATTTGTCACGTGGAGCTTCAAAACCTAGCATTTTGTTTTAAATTTAACTCGTGGAAATATGAATATGCCATTTTGGTTAAGATTTATGGTTAATCCTCATTGTATAGAAAAATATTAAATACAGTTGATACAGGATTTGAAAATCCTCCGTGTAAGTGTCAAGAACAGTTTATTTCCTCAAAACAAAAATCTGATGTACATATTTTATCTTTTCATGATGACTTAGTTATCCGACTACGTTGAAAACACTGGCTTTCGGAGACATTGACGAATTTTTTTTATTGTTATTTCTGGCAGTTCAGACTTTCCTCTTTCTAAACCAGTTTATCTTCTAGGAAAAGGAAACCTGATCTATCATCCACGGGAATTTTAAGCAAAACATATTTTTCAGCTAAACACTGTCTTCAATTTTCTCAATACTTTCATTTTCATAAAAATTCTCCACCGTTAACATGATGCATTAAAAACTAATTAAGTTATTTTCATAAAAATTTCAGCGAGTATCTTAAATAATATGGGCAATGAAATGAACCAAAACTTTTAGTGTTGGTGAAACACTTTTTTCATTTATAGGTGTTATTAGAAAATTTATGGAAAAAATACCTATATACGTATATTTTTACCCCATCCTATTTTTTGGCGCGATAAAACACTTTCAATGTATAATTTCGTAAACATTTAATGCGAACTTGGGTCAATGCAGGCATTCTCCTTTATGCATGGTGTTCGAAGCAGTAAGAAAAGGTTTAATCGTCCCTCATGGATCCATATGGTAAGAAATAAAATTATTTCGTGTTAGGACTTTTTCACCGAATTTTTCTTCCTTTTTAAGAAATCGAAAAAATGTATAGAATTTTTGAAATTTTCATTAGAATATTAGTTTATTAGTTGGCTTTTCTTTTCACTAAAACTTCCAAAAATATTACAGCACAAAAATGATTTTTCGTATCATATTAAAAATTCAAAAAATACTAATTTTGATCGTTCCACTGATAATTAAATGATTAAATGATGCCAACTATTTTGCGCAGTTTTTATTATATTTGTTTAATCTTTAAATATATTTAAGGCAAACTTCGCTACAGATATTTTGTTGTTATGAAAATCAATCCTTTTCACTGTTGCTGCAGAATTTCGATTCCTTATTTTTTGTCTATTGTCGCAAATCACAGGTCAGATTTTTTGTATATAAGGCATGTTTCCAAAAGAATTGCAGGTAGGTTTCTTAAGTAAGTCAGATGACTATCAGAGATAAGGGTTCTTAACACATTGCATGCAGGATACGTAGTAGTACGTTTTCTGACAATTGGTACTGGAGCGCTGGTCACATACTAGTACAGGTTAGTGTAACAACATGGTAATGATATATTATAATATAAACATGATAAAAATATATTTTTGATGTATAGAAACCTTATGGGTGTTATTTCTAAATTTCACTATAAAATCCGAAAAGCTGGTCAAAAAATGAACTAATGTTCGAGCTATCGAGTTTGAACTGAATAACTAAATTGACGTGCAAAACGCCCGCACCCGGTACAATTCCGCTGCTAAATGAACACGCACACAAGGGGTTAAATAGCTCGAGTTCTGTAAGAAGTTAAAAAATATTTTGCCTTGGAATTCATTAAGAGAAATATATATTATTAAACGGGATGTATTATATAACGGATTATGATTCAGCCGTTTGACATTAGAGTTACTACAGTGGAATATGAGACAAATTCTCCAAAGATTTGATCCGAACAAAGGAAAGTTTAAATTAAACACAATTTATTGAGTATGTAAAATTAAACTTATTATGAACTATTTACAGACATGATGAAACACTTGTACATCATTACCGGACCTGATATCACCACCGGACCATATTACAAACATAATGATAAGTATTTATATCATATCTTGTATTTGAATATTGAACCAAATAAATGCCAGATATCATCAGAAAATAACTTATATGTTTAATGCCAAGTGAAGTGGCTTACTTTAAACAAAGACGCACAATAGCAGGTTCAAAATGCATTGCATCATTTTCGAATAAAGCACGAGAGACATGCGAATTTAGAACCCATTTGCATCATTAGCGTATATATACGCTCCATTTTTCTGGTTACAATCACTGGAGCGTATATATACGCTGCATCATATTATATACTATGCATATAATATGATATATACTATATTCATATTATATGCTATGTACCTATATGCATTCCACATTTCAAATATGACCACACTGAACAAAATGACTACAAATAATGCTCAAACATATTTTTTTTTCTACTTTTATACACTTTAAGGCCTAAATATGAAAAAAAATTCCGTTATATGGACTTTTTTCATATTTTCATTTGATGCAAATGGATTAATACCGAAATTTCCTAAAATGTTTTAAGTTTTTAGCTAGTATCCATTCCGTTCAATCCGCTGGTCATCAAAGGCAACTAGAAATAAAATAATCTGAAGAAAATAAAGCAAAATTTAAGTCTCTCCATTTTACTTCATCGAAATAGTCCTCTCACAAGGTATTGGATTCTTACTTTGACGGATAATATCCATGTAAGAAGTGAATTGTTTCAACCCATAGAACTATTTCCGATAGAGAATTGTCGTCTTCGGAGCTTTATCTAGAAGATCAACAGTGGTGGAGAATTAAATGATGGCGGTTTTCGGGCCCAGATATTATCACAGAAAGATCCCTTTCCTTTGAAGGCTCACTTAGGCTTTACGAAGAACAATGGTTTCCTCGTAATTGAACCAAGAGAGAAGAAATAAGTATTATTTGCTGCAAAAAGAACACGCTTAGATGGCAGAACATTATGCTTTATGGCGTAAACGATTTTGTTTTTGCTCCATTCTAAAGCTTAATAAAAGGTATCAAAATGTTTTAAAGAGATATTTTGTGAATATTTTAATTGGGATTTGCACAGAAATCTACCACTGAAATTTCCTTTCTGTGAAACTGTGCATATTCATACATATGTTATATCTATTCTAGAGCTACGATATTTATTTTTCCTGTATAACAATTTTAAAACATCCAGGGCATCAAGACATATTTTTTCTTTGACTTACAACAGTACATTAATGATCAAAGGAAATTATATATAGATATTAAAATGTTGGTTGCTATATTGAAACTGCTGCAATAATAATAATATTACAGGACCTTATCTTAGTTCTGAGCAGATTGAGATTTGTAGCGTTCTATATCTTGTTTAAAAATATTTTCCTGGAATTCCTGTGTGCATGTATTTGTGCATTTTTGATACTAATATTTTTTCTACTTCATAAATACTGCTTATAGACTTATTTTTTTCTCAGTCATAATTGATTCTATCTCTTTTTTTCATGTACAAAAATATTTATGCGCAATTTTTCTTCATTTTTTTAATGATTCCCTTATTTGTCATAAACCTTTCCTTCTGGAGTTTTTTCCAATTATTTCTCATGTACACTCTTCAGGGAATTGAATCGGATTCTCTTCAAACAAATAAAGTAACTCTCTCGAAACCAATTTTCTTCTCTCCAGTTTGAGGTATCAGCCCCCCAAATGATGCAACCCTAGATGATCTTCAATTTCACACGTTGACAAATAAGATATCTTTGCCGATATTCTGGCATAGGGGTAGCGTGTATTCCTAGTGTTCTGGGGTTCCCACATGATTGTTATTCTGTGCTCTAACTGTGAGTAGTATGAATGCGCCTCCCTGTAAAAAGGGGTTGTGCAAGCGAATGTGAAGCATGAAGTAGCTAAGTCGTACACTTGGAACTAGTTGGCGTTACTGAAAAACAAAGGACGTTAATTTAGGTTTAAATCACTGACTACTGGTCGGCGGGCTTGTATAAGACCAACGGAAACAACAGCATATAAAGTTAGCAATTTTTGTTACAACTTGCCTCAAAATTTTGTTACAACTTGTCCCATGATATAATGGTCCTTTTGACAACGATCAGCGGGCTTGTCAATGACGAGTGCCATTGTAAACAACTATAATATATCTATATAAAAGAAATAATAATAGTAATTAGTATAATTAATAATAATTAGAATAATTAGTAATAATAATAATATTCATGCATGCTTTAATGTAAACAAATAAAATGCAACGATAAATGCCGGTTTTTAAAAATAATTTTGAAAAGTAGATATAAAAATCTAAAAATTTACACAAAATTCGTCAATTTTCTTTTTATTACTCTTTATTTGCTTAAAAATAAAGAATAAACAATCTATGACAGTAATGCCATTTAAAACTTTGGAGCTGAATCTGAGTGACCTCTTTATAAATATTTTGCCTTAATCTAATCAAAATAAAATATCATCCTCTGAAATGTGACGAAGGTGCATGGCGAACGATTTAATGCGTAGCGGACATTTGCGTCCGAATTCGAAGTTGCGTAATGATTCCCTGGCCATTTTTATTTTCTGGTAATAAAAGTACAAAGTAATTAAACTTGAATAAAAATCGATCTTTTAACGCCTGCAGGGGAGAAACCAATAAATCGAATACACTTTTCTACAATCGAATTGCGCTCGGGCACAGTTCAAGGGACCGTCGCAGTGATTTTAGTCACTTTATCGGTTTGAAATCACGCTGCCTCCTTCCAGCCTAAGTAATGGCTCACAGGAATCTGTTCTTAATTACATGGTCGGCTCGGACCCTGTTACGACGCACTTTCATTTTCCAATGATCATGATTAGTTCGTTGAGGGAAACAAATTCACTTATTCCTTAGGTCTATCTTGGCTGCATAATATTCTTAGATCTATAATTAGAATCCCAGATATAAGTAGACAAATCATTCCAAGGAAGAGCTCTTGTGTTTGGATAGAACATTGCGTTTTGGAGAATTTTAATACAGCAAATGATTTACTTGGCTCCAGTTGAAAGGGGAATGTTTGGATAAGTTTGGAGTACATCTGAAAGATTCCTGAGAACATTTGGATAAATATGACGATTGTCTTTATTGGCATAGTATTCATTTCTATGATTTATTAAATATCGTATTAGTAACACTTATGAGTAACATAATAGGGTAAATGCTCTAAAATAATTTCAAAGTCCTTGTACATGTGTAAATATATACAGATTAGATGATTGGGTTTGAATTAAGTCGGTTTCCTTGTGTAGATATTAACACATTAAAGACGGGAATCGTAGTACTACAATTTGATCCGCGTAACCTAGCATACTTTCGTAAAGATCCCCAGCCTTCAATGTGTGAAATAGAGAATCAAATTTATGTAGTATATAATATTAAACTTGTGGAAAAATTAAGTATTATGAATGGAAATTTCCAAAAAAGTGCAAAGTTTAAAAGTTTAAAAACCTAAATAAAAACAAACAAAAAATGTTTGTGTTGTTTCATATATTTTCTCTAGATTTTCAGGTTTGCAAAAATGAAACCTATAATGAATTCTGTTGTTCTCTTCTTAACGTGCTTTGAGATTCTCTACTATTATGCAATTCCAATGTCAGTCACTATTAAATATTTTCATAACTTAATTAATTTAATAGATTTTAATAAACTGGGATTCAGTATGAAAGAAGAATAAAATGGATTCAGAATATGTGGTTCCAGGAACGCTGTTTCATTGTCACTTATTTAATATATATATTGACCAAAAATGACATTTTCCAGAATACATTTAGATATACTTAAAAGGCGAAGTTTTAACAAGTAATGTAACAATTATATGAGTACCCTTTGAAATCTATTGCAAAAAGTTAATTTTTTATATAACTCCACCCACAGTATAATTATACTTTCCACTGAAGCGTGTAGGTAAATGCAAAAATTGTAATTCTATCAACAAAATTTAGAAGAAAGAAAGGCAAAATTGACTTATAACGCTTTTTTTACCTCTGCCTGATGTTTGAAAGAGTTTATCAATGAATATTTCAGGAATTACACATATCACAACAAGTCATTTGAAAGTATGAAATAAAAAAATAAAAGGTAAGGATTATTATTTTTTATTAAATTAAAAAAATGATTAAATAAATGTTACATGAAATTTTTACTTCTGAGCTGAAACCCCTCCCCTCTTCACCCCACACTAGCTGGAGGACGTTTGGCCCGAACGGATTTAACGTGCAACAGACCCCCTTACATGACGGCTCTTTGTTGGAATCGGATCCGAAACCTGAAACCCAGTTGCTCATGAGTCGAGACCTTACCGCCAGGTCACCGCAGCTCTACTTGATATATATTTCCTTGTGCTTTAAAAGTCTAATTATTTCACAATTCCAAGTTGCCGAAACATTAGTTTTTCTTTTTTTTAAATTTGCTCTTTTTTATCATTGTTCATTTTTATATAAATTATTTCTCTATAGCATTTGCAACATCTATTTCCATATTTGTTTGACAGGCAATTTCTAAACCGAAGTAATAATTATCTAATACAAAAAACGGTGCAAAGTTAAAGCGCTCTATGTTTTAGACATATTTTCAACACAATTGATAAATAGAGGAAAAACTAACTCGCATGGGGGAAAAGAAATCCAACGCTTTTTAACATTCCATTGCTCCTTTTCTGACATTTCTTTTTCTAATCACTAGAAATCACTGTGTCTGAAAGAAGATTCCTTTTTGCTATTTTCCTAATTTGTTTTGGAGGGAATTTTAGCATCATTCCACCGATTCAACTGTGGTATTCGAAAAGACATGTTATAGATTATCTGGGAGATAAGGCGCGACCACTTTGTATTTCTTACTTCCACATTTATTTAGCATTTTGTGTTTTTTAAATTAATATTAATACCTTTTTTCCTGTTTTAAAAGTTTTATTCCCAATTTTACAGCATTAAACTCTATTATATGTCACAAATACAGCAGCCTGCTAATATCCACAACAGTGCGACTGAAAGAAGAAAAAATGATCTGAAAAAAAAAAGAAATTAATAACAGTCATGGCAATGATAATTCGTCTAAAAGGTGCAGGTTTTGTCAAAGAAAATGCCCTTAACTAGATATTCATGCAAAAGTTGTGTTTCGAACTTGTGTTTGCAGCACCGGGTATTTATTCTATCTCAGGAATGTGACAATGTAGGAAAAATGTAGATAAAAGTGAGAAGAAAATGTACTTTTTTAATCGACTAACCTATATTGATACAAAACTAACTATTATCGATCATGAAACTTTGATTATTCATTTTTGCATACTTACCTCTCATGGGTATTATTATACATCAATTCTTTCGTATACTATATAATGTGTATGTGATATCAAAGAACTTGATATATTGATATTTATTTTCACTTAAAATTGTGTTTCTATTGTACATATTGTTAAAATAAACTAATCATCAACTAATATCAAGTGTATCAAACTAATATCAAGTGTATCTGTCAGACAAAGCGCGACCCCATTCATTTGAAAAAGGCACACAACTAACGGAGTGTTAACTATCATTAATTTCTCTCCAAATTAGCGTAAACCGTAGCTATAATTTTCCCGGATTATCCTCACATTTTTCTCACGAAATTCTTTTCATGTAGCAATTTTTCAAGTTTCATTAGTCATTTTTTTATTTTTAACACTAAAGATTGAATCGAAATGAAAAAAAAATACCTAAAATTAAATGGACATAAGAAGCAGCACAGATGCACATCTAAAAAAATAGCTTAGCCAGAGGTTAAGATCAGCAAAACAAAGAGTGGAAAGCAAGGAAGGAAAAAAAACCATTTCAAAGGCAAACAGCAAAAAAAAAGCAACAAGAAAAAGGTAAGAAGCTAAAGAGAGAAAAAACTTTAGAATTGCTTTTCATTAGAAACAAGAGGGAGAAGGCGATTTCATGTGAATGCAGTTTTGCGCTGAAATCAGCCAACTATTGATCCCAGCAAAGCAAACAGCCAATGAAGGAAAGCGAGGATAAAAAAAAGGTTGCCCAATTTCCCACAGGCTCTAATACTCTTCCCTCCCACCATCGGTGTAATAGAGGACTGGCAACATTTGGTCTTT
>JAPMOQ010014289.1:710756-736026 GCA_026543055.1 Argiope trifasciata
TTTCATGGCGTTTCGTTTTTTAAGGATCCATGATCGGAACGACGACCCTCTCTAGTCCCCGTCTGGCGAGCGAATGCGCAGTTCGCTTTTTCTCAAATTCTTACGTCACGCGTTTTGGACTTTGGTTCATCCATATCTAGTGATACCGGTAGCGACATCTATTGCAACAAAGTGGAAAAATATTTAACAGCAGAACTAAATATTTAAAAGCAATGGCCGCTGATTAAATCTCTACACACACACACACACACACACACACACACACACACACATATAAAAACACACACAAAGATATATATATATATATATATATATATATATATATGTATATATATATATGTATATATATATATATGTATGTATGTATACGCCAGATAGCATTATGTTCACCATATTTTGAGAAAAGATTCTGCCTACGATAAGCCTTGTATATAACTGCAAAAATTAAGAGAACCACCAACAAAGAGTAAAGTTGAAGAAGAAAAATTGATTATCTCCTAGTCTAAATAATCATTATCAGCAGCGAAAAGGATACAATCAGGGTTATTTAAATGTTTCCGAAAGCACGCCATAAATTGAACCGATTGATGTTAATTTGGATTCTGAAACGAGCTTCTAGTTTAATTAAAACTCTGCATGGATCGTTCAGTTCCGTTTAGCAACTGAAAGTCACGAATTAGAGCTCTTGAGTGAGTGGTATGGTTGAAGATTTCGGGCATGAAGTGACTCAAGCACTCGTTTGGGTTTGCTATTTATCCTAATAACAGATCTTTTCAAGAACTTGCACACAATATTGTATCTCGTTATTTCGGAAGGAAATGATTGTTTATTCGAGTTGCTGTTTGGCAGTTCGAGTTCCAGTTAATGAAAGTGCATCGAGAATAGTATTCATGAAATGTATGCTGACATATAAAGATTAAATAAAAATTTATTTCGATAGAAATCAATAAAGATTTATTTCAGCAGTTAAATTATAATTAATAATAATTTCATTTAAGCTCATCATTATTAATTTTAAATCAATTAAGAGTTTTCTATCATTATTAATATAGATAGAAACAATAAAGATTTATTTCGATAGTTAAATTAAAATTAATAAAAATCTCATTTAAGTTCATTATTATTAATATTAAATCAATTAAGAGTTCTATTTCACGTAATTAATTATATATTTCCCTCATGTGAAGGCATTCGAACAAAATCTATAAATATCAATTTTTGCTTGCAATTTTTGCAAATTTCCAAAACTATACACAATATTTAATCTATTTACTTCAGTTATTTGTGTATTCGATTGATTTCTGGTAATTTTAGGTTCACTATATGAAAAATAGATCATCAATATATCGTGAGGCAAACAATATCTCTTATTAAATATTTATTATTATTATTAAAATTGTAAAAAAGAAATGTTTTGAATAATAATAGTAATTAGTATCTAAATACACTGAAGAGACAAAAGTCATGGGATGACTGTTAATATCGTGTCGGTCCTCCTTTTGCCCGGCGAAGTGCAAGAACTCGACGTGTCATGGAGTCCACAAGTCGTTGGAAGTCCTCTGCAGGAATATTGAGCCCTGCTGTCTGTAAAGACGTCCATAATTGTGAAAGTGTGGATGGTGCAGGAGTTTGGGCACGAACGAACCTTTCGATGATGTCCCATAAATGCTCGATGGGATTCATATCGGGTGATCTTGGTGGCCAGATCATGCGCTGGAATTGTCCGGAATGTTCTTCAAACCAATCGCGAACAGTTCTGGTCCGGTGACATGGCGCATTGTCATCCATAAAAATCCCATCGTTGTGTGGGTACGTGAAGTCCATGAATGACTGTAAGTGATCTGCAAGCAGCTGAACATAACCATTTCTAGTCAATGATCGGTTCAGTTGCACCAGAGGACCGAGTCCATGCCATGTAAAAACAGCCCACACCATTATGCAGCCACCACCAGCTTGAACAGTGCCTTGCTGACAGTTTGGGTCCATGGCTTCGTAGGGTCTGCGCCACACTCGAACTCTACCATCAGCTCGTAACAACTGAAATCGTGACTCATCTCACCACGCCATGGTTTTCCACTGGTATAGGGACCAGTCGATATGCTCACGAGCCCAGGAGAGTCGCTGCAGGCGATGTCGAGCTGTCAGTAAAGGCACTCGAGTCGGTCTTCTGCTGTCATAGCCCAAGGAAGACAAATTTCGCCGTACAGTCCTATCGGACACGTCCCTCGTACGTCCCACATTGATTCCTGCAGTTATTTGACGAAGTGTTGCGTGTCTATTAACATTGACCATTCTACACAGACGTCGGCGGTCTCTTTCGTTAAGTGCAGGTGGTCGCCCACTGCGCTGTCCATGATGGGATGTGATGCCTGAAATTTCATACTCTCGGCACACTCTTGATACTGTGGATCTCGGAATGCTGATTTCACTAACGATTTCCGCAATGGAATGACCCATGCGTCTAGCTCCAACTAACATTCCACGTTCAAAGTCTGTTAATTCTCGTCGTGCCGCCATAAATCACGAAAAGATTGTTCACATGAATAACTTGAACACAAATGAAAGCTCTGGAAGACGAACTGCGCATTTATACTTTTTCGCTGCGATACTACAGCCATCTGTATATTTGCATATTGCTATCCCATGACTTTTGTCACATCAGTGTATTATAGAGTTCTAAAAGGATTAAGAGATTTTTTTCTGAAAATTTCAATTAATTGAAAAGTTCAAGTGCTAGTTTATATTCCCAATTAATCCGAAAGACGATCTGTCCACTTAATGCTTTAACGCTTTATAACAAATAATTTCATAATGGAAAAGTAGAAATATTTGCGAATTAATCATGATTTAAACAAATTATTTCTGCTTATTGAATATAAAAAATCATTGTTTTAACATGATTCAATTGGAGTGGAGATTTTAAATCGTTTTTATTAGTACGAAATGCTTTAATATTTTAATAAAGTTCTTGAGATTTTTATTTTTTTTTATCTAGATAAACCTTTTTGACCAACGACTTTCTGATTAATCAATGCACAATGTTTTCTCCTGAATATAAATTATGTATTGGCCAGTTTGTGGAACCTTGAATGTAAACAGAGTGAGGTGTATAGTAACAAAGATTGTTATATCCCTGGTTTCAGGAAATAAATGTTTAGTTATTCCAGTGCGATTCATTGACTTCACCTGAAAAACATGGGTCAAAAAAGTGAAAAAGTGGATCAAAATTTGTGCAATATATCGTGTAACAAAAGAGTTTTAGAATAATTGCCGAAAAAAAGTGATGCAATGATTGTTTACCTAAGACAGTACTGAAATTTAAGATTCATATTTGATTGATAGAAAAGTTTGTAGAGAATTCGAAAATTATGAGATTTATATTGAAATAGATAATGTGAGAAGTTTACAAAACTAAAGTATAAGTAAAGGTAAAAAGTATAAGTAAAGTATTTTTGTTTCCCAGAATTATGTCAAATAAAGTATAAGCCAAAAGAATTAATCAGAATTACACTATTTTCATCCTTGGAAGTAAAAAATATATCAATAGAAATCGTTGGCCCATAGTTTTTAAATTTTATTTCACTGATCAATTTTTATCCAAGAAATAAATACATTGGCACCTTATATCTATTTTTATGTAACGACTTTATAATAGTCAAACATATTTTATAGGTTATTTTTATCCCAGTGATTAATTTATGTTCATCCCGTAACTATTCTTTTGCAAGTATTTCTGTTTTTGTCTGCACATAATAAACAAGTAACATTTTTTTGTTTCCTGGAATTCTGTCAAAAGAAGCCTTAGTCTTCAGTTTGAATAACATCAGATTTGTTTCCCCTTCTCTGTCTTTCGCTGTCGAGGCGACTTAGTTGGTAGTATCAAAGCCTTTGCAATTGGATCCACCTTTTCCATTGATTCGAATGTTTTCTTGAGGTCCCCCTTATTTTTTTTTTTTTCGTTGTCGCTCTTATCGTCGCCTAGCTCAAACAAAGACACTTCAGACCTTCGCCCAGAAATAACACCAACTCGTATTCGATAGCTAAGTGATCAATCATGGTCGAACTCGCGAGCTAAGCAATCTTTTTATGCAGTACCACATTTCTTGTAATAAGCTTTGGATAAAGGCTGGCCAGTTGGATCAACTGCGGGCGGTATCTGCTTACACACAAGACTTTCTTCCCAGGTTATTCACTTATGATGTAAGGGCAGTATTTTTAGGATAGGTATTTAAGCAAAGATGGAAATATAGCTCAGCACCTGTAAGTTGCGGGAAAATATGCCGCATTGAGAAGGATATTGGATAAGCTGGCTTTAGCTCTGAAAGAAAGGAATTTTCTGGCAGAATAATCCATTTATGAAAGAATTTGATATTGGAGACGATGTAATGTTTAAAGATGATAGAAATATACTTATAGTATGCACGTTATAATTTTTATGCAAGATTAGTCTTTTATGGCTTTTAATGCTAATGAAATATTTTGAAATTATATGAGAGTTACATTGGGTTGTTGGATCAACTGCAGGCGGTATCTGCTTAGGGTAGTATTTTTGGGATAGGTATTGAAGCAAAGATGGAAATATAGCTCAGTACCTGTAAGTTGCATTGCCAGGGTAAGGATTGAGAAAGATAAAAGGCCGATATTGGATAAGCTGGCTTTAGCTCTTAATGAAAGGAATTTTCTGTCAAAATAATCCATTTCAGAAAGAGTTTAATATTGAAGAAGATGTCCAGTTGAAAGAAGATAGAAATAAATGTATAGCATGCAATTTATAATTTTTATGCAAGAATTAGTCTTTTATAGATTTAATGCTATTGAAATATTATTTTGAAACTATATGAGAGTTACATTGGGCATTTTAGCATAGTTAAATATTAGGAAAATGATAAATGACCTCACTCTTAAAACTTTAGCATAACGCCCCTCCGAAGTTCTACGACAAGTGATATTGCTTCAAAGATTTAAATAAACATACCGTCAGCTTTAAGCTAACAAACAAGTTTATTGAAAGAAAGGAGCAACTTGCAACTTTACAAGGTCAAGAAGTTGCCCACAACTAGTGGGTATCAGCTTTCATACACGAACAGAATATTTTAGAAACAACTAATTTACGTAACCAAGAAAGGTCTAGAATGCTTGAGAACATAAGGAAGCAAACTAAAAATCCATGGACATAACAGCCATGATTAGCATCGAACCAGCAAACTCAGGGTTTGGATCGCGTACCTTGACCATTCGGCCACTATGCTCGTGGTGAACTTTCTTTACGCAGCAATATAAAATGCCTCAGGTTTACATATTTAGCGGATATTTAATGGTTTAGTTTGGTTAGATTAACGCTTGTTTTGAAGTTCTGCTGAAATTATTTGAGACTGACCTCATAATGTTGACCATTCTCTGATGAAGCGGATGATACTAGAGATGACATAATCCTATTCAAGTATGAACATTTTGGCGTATGTGTTGGCAGAATTGTGCCAATACGTAGGTTGAAGTCCGCCAAGGATCGAACCTGCGATGTTCGGGTTTGAAATCCAGTAACTTATCCACTATACAAAAATGGCCACAAATGTTTAGTGGTAGTTACTGGCTTATTAAGATGTCACCACAAACATCTTAGCAATTGGAGGCCATTCCATTCATATATATTTAACACTAGCTGGTAGTCGGCGCGTTGCTGGCGCCGAAAAAAATAAATTAAGTGCAATCAATCAATAAATTGACAATGTTTTATCGAAATGGAATGATCGGTACTCCAGTTTATGATATACGAACAAATATTCATTTTTATATATTAGATTTTTTTATTCTTTTAGAATGATAAAATTTTATGTTCTTTCAGAATGGTAATGAAAGGTTGCTTTTTATTGTATCTTGTGACTCTTTTAATACTCGTTCAGAATCCTCAAATTTAATTTCAGAAAATATGATTAAAATATTTTCTTTTAAAATTGATTAAACACAGAAAGCATATTTCTCCATAAAATCTTTAATATAGTTAATAACTAACTTGAAGTATATTCTTATTTGTAATGATATCTATTAGTTAATGGATGAACCAATAGATTAGTATTTTTTTACGGTATAAATGTGTAAATATTCAAAGCGCATTCGGGACTGAAAAAATAGACTTACATTTATCTCATCTAATTATATTTAAATCTGTTTCTAATAAAATAGTGAAAAAGTTCGAACAAATGGATATTTTCAAGTATTTATTACAAAACGCTTCATGATGGTAAAACTTTACCCTTCATTTTTTTACGTTTTATAAATAATTTGAGGAAATTATTTTAAAGAGAATAACAAGTATTATCGCTTTCAGATTAGTAAGAGAAATAATAGATATTTTGATAAATAACAATGATTAGAAAATACAGAAATAAATAATTAAAGGAAATTTGAGTCGGTGTTTATCTTTAAAAAAACTAACAAAATATTCATACTCGAAGTCATATATCTTTCAGAGTCAGTTCTTATAATTAGTTTACATTAATTGTTCAGTCCTGGAAAAAGTTAATTGGGCAAGAAAATTTTCTTCTTATATTTAGTATAAACAACATATGATGGTATCCACAGAAAACTTTTATCGAAACTGGCCTTGTTTCTTCTTTAACAATTTTTTTTCTGTTTGTTAACTAAACATTACCCATTATTATAATTTTTCCTTTTCGTGGAAAAAAATTCATTAGAATCAGTTTTCATAATTATAGTCTTGAAGGCACCGCTAAAGCTTGGATTTATATTAAGATGAATTCATATCAGTAAAAAAAGAAATGTAAAAATAAATGAAAGCGAAAAGTTTTAATTACTAAGAACTTAACAACCAATTATCTTCTTTGAAGTTGAATATAAAAAGTCTCTACAATAAAACAACGAAAGTAAGATAAAAGTAATAAACAACAATTAAAATGAATCCGCTCTTTAAAGATGTTCATTAAGTTGAAAAGCAAAAGAAATGCATGTTTTTTGGTACATTTAAATTCCGATTAAATTGTTAAAATTGTGTATCCAATTTACTTAAATTTTTTGGGAAAAAATTTCAACTTTGGTTAAAAGAAATAATGAGATGGACAGATTGTCAATCAATACGAAATAATGGATTTTTTTTCCAGAAACTTTGATTAATTCTTCATTATTTACTTATTTTAAATAAGTGATTTGTATAATGTTATTTACGATTATAATAAACACGATTTTTAGTCTAATATTTATGCTAAAATTAGAATATTACTTGATAAGTAGCCCCTTTTTTATAAAATTACCATTAAGTAAAATTTACATACAGCATAATCTGACACAAATTAAAACTGAATTTTACAAAATTAGTATAATTTAATACCTTAAAATAGGTAATTAATCTGTAATTAAGTAGCTTGGTAACAAAATTTATCATCGTTATGTTGCATATAATTTATTTCGCTGAAAAATTTCTGTAAATAAGAATTATGATAAAATTTAATGGCATTCCAAAATAATGTGCAACGAGAATGTAGCCTACTGTTTCCGAATTAATTAAGAGGTATATAGAATTTCATCTAAAGTAATAAAATTTTAAATTTAAATTTCTTCTAGCGATACATATTTGTAGCTTTTAACTTGTCAATTATTATTAATTTGTTCTTCTGAATACAAACAAGGAAAAGTAGATTGGATTTATAAGCTTACCATTGATATAAAAAATAAAAACAATAGCATGTTGCATGATTTTCATAAATTAGATAATAAAACTGTTTCTCTAAAAGTCCTTACTTCAGAAAAAAGTTGTATATAGTTAGTCTAGATAACATAAAACTTTATTAAAGTAATTAGGATCATAGTAATAAATAATACTAATAAGGATTAAAGGGATCTATCTAACATCTGTTTGAAAAATGTAGCTAAGATCTATTTAACTAAAATCTCTATTTCAAGAAGGTCAATTAGTTTGAAACTCAAGATAAAAATATCAACAAGATTCACAAAAAATTGTTTCAATATAAACCGCTGCGCTGCACTTTTTGGAAAATTAAATATTTGTAAAATGTGCTAAAAATACAGAGCTATTTTCGAATCTTTATTGACGTTCCAATATTTTTCTTCGTGTTCTTTTGAAAAGATATGAAAAAAGGCACTCATGTCCATATTATTTTAAATCAAGTTTGAACAGAAAAAAATCGAACCATTCATATTTTAAAATGCGTCGAAGAGAAAATATTTTTAAAGGTATTTATTTCAATAATTCATCATTTCAGACGAAATAAATAACATTCGACATCCCTTAAAGTAAACATTCTTCGTTCGGCGCTAAGATTTCGCAAAAAGATTCTCCCAGCCCTTTTGAATGTGTGTACAGATTATATGTTTAGTTTGATTGAATAATACAAGAAATCTTTCTGAGGTTTTAAATTACATTATCGTCAATGCTTTAGATGAGATGAATAGACATTTTTTTTGTGTGTGTTACGTTTAACATCTCGAAAAACTAAAAAACAAAAAACTGTTGGGAAAAAAAAAATCCCGTTGTCGAAAAGGCTATCTGTTGTCTGGGTGCTTTGTATCGCTGGACAATTGTTTTCCTTTGAAATTTTTGAGATGGATTGGATGTAGGTGAAATACGGGGAAGTGTTCTTTCACTCAAGGACTTCTGGGATACATTTATATCCCGCTGTTTTAAAGTGTTCTGCCCGTATCATTTTTATTTTTCTCGTTTAACGTAACACTTTGTTAAGTCTTTTGCTTTGTTTTTTTCTTTTCGAAATAAAATTTTAAAATGTTGTTTGACTTTATTTGAAAAAATCGAAATATTTATTCATCGTTTGTCAAATATCAAAAGCATAAAAATCTGTTTATAAAAATATTTGATAGCGAAACTCATTTTTACATATAATTCTCTGAATTTTTGACAAATTTATAGAAGTAGAAATACATAAGGTGTATAGGAGTAATTTAAATACTTGTGAAACCATAAGTTAAGGATTAATTAGTCGCATAATTTGTAATCTAAATATTAGTGATATTTCTTTAGATGTGAGAAGCTATAGGCTATATAGAATAAAACATATAGTAGAAAAACAACTTACAAATATTCAGTTTTGCATCCAACAATTTGATAAAAATTAAATGTTTCTCTTAAGAAATTTTTCTATGAAAACATCAAAGCATTTTTCTTAATTCCGTAGCCCTCCGATGACAAAATGTGTTTCAAACAATCCTAAAGTAGTTTGCTCTTGTTATATTTCATTATTAATAAATATGTGTGTTATATACGAGATGATCTATTGGCTCATATGAGTGAAACCATCAACAGTTTTACTAAAAATCTGTCTATCATTTTACAAAAAGAATTATCTACTGTTTTACTAAAATACTATCGGCAATTTTATTAATAAAACATCATTGATTAGGAACAAGAGAGAGTAATTATTTTACTATTCCACCAGTTATGCTTTAGTAAGTGGAAAAGAAAAACATCTATTCATTTATTATTTAAATCTCTCATAAGGAAGAGGAAAACGTATTTTAATTACTAAAAATCTATCTACTGTTTTACAAAAAAGATTCTCTACAGTATTAATAAAAACCTGTCTACTGATTTAAAAAAGTAATTATCTACAGTTTTACTAAATTCTGTCTACAGTTTTACTAAAAATTATCTACCGTTTTATTAAAATACTCTCTACAGTTTTATTAAAATACTCTCTAAAGTTTTATTAAAAAACTCTCTACAGTTTTATTAAAATACTCTCTACAGTTTTATTAAAATACTATCTACAATTTTATTTAAAAAATCATGGATTAGTGACAAGAGAGAGCAATTATTTTATTATTTCACCAGTTATGCTTTTTTAAGTGTAAAAGAAAAACGTCTATTCATTTATTATTTAAATCTCTCATAAAGTAAAGTATAACATATTTTAACACATTTAAGGGAGAAAAACTTATTTATGTTATCAATTTTAGAAACCATATATAAACTTATTGCATTCCGCCAGTTTTTAATTATAAATACTTAATGGGGAAAAGTAGATATCCTGCTTTCCTAATATGCCCTTTTCTAATAAATATTTAACTAAAATAGTTAACCTTACTTGTAGCAAAAAGTTTCTAACTGCAAAAGTCAAAATAAGGCATGTTTCAGAGGAAGAATCCACCAATGACAGAACCAGATGCATGAATTTCGAAATACATTCATTTTCTAAATGTATTTACCAAGATTAAATGCTTCTTTTTGAAAGACAAGTAGACCCTGCACTTCCTGTTCGGTAACAACTGAATAATAATAGATCATGCAAATTCGCGATTTATTGATGGTTACTGAAATTTAGCTCAGTTCTAACGAATGCTTTTTTTAGGGGCCATTAAAGTGACAAACTTCTGTTGTTTTTAGATTGAAAGATTAGTGATATTTCATTATTAATATGTATATTATACATGAGATGATCTATTGGCCCATATGAGTGAAACTATTCCCAGTTTTACTAAAAATCTGTCTACTGTTTTACAAAAAAAATTATCTACAGTTTTACTAAAAACTTTTCTACTGTTTTACAAATAAATTATCTACAGTTTTACTAAAAATCTGTCTACGGTTTTACAAAAAACATCATCTAGTTTTACTAAAATACTATCAATAGTTTTATTAAATATACATCAAGTATTAGCAGCAAGAGAGAGCAATTATTTTACTATTCCACCAGTTAGGTTTTAGTAAGCGGAAGAAAAAAAAACATAGATTCATTTATTATTTAAATCTCTCATAAGGAAAAGAATAATGTATTTTAACAAATTTAACGGAGACATAACCATATTTAAATTTATTCCATTCCACCAATTTTTAAATATAATGACTTAATGGGGAAAAGTAGATATCTTGCTTTCGTAATATGCCCTTTCCTAATAATTGTTCCCTTGAAATAGTTAACCTGACTTGTAGCAAAATGTTTCTAACTGCAAAAGTCAAAATAAGGCATCAAGTTTCAGAGGAAGAATTCACCACAGACAGAACCAGATGGATGCATTTCGAAATATATCCATTTTCCAAATGTACTTACCTAGATTAAATGCTTCCTTTTGAAAGTCAAGTAGACCCTGCACTTCCTGTTCGGAAACAACTGAATAATAACAGATCATACACATTCACTATTTATTAATGGTTACTGAAATTTAGCTCTGTTCTAACGAAGGCTTTTTTTGGGTGCCATTAAAGTGACAAACTTCTGTTGTTTTTAGATTGAAAGATTAGTGATATTTCATTTTTAATAAATATGTATATTACACATGAGATGATCTATTGGCCCATATGAGTGAAACTATCAACAGTTTTACTAAATATATACTGAAGTGACAAAAGTCATGGGATAGCAATATGCAAATATACAGATGGCAGTAGTATCGCAGCGAAAAAGTATAAATGCGCAGTTTGTTTTCCAGAGCTTTCATTTGTGTTCAAGTTATTCATGTGAACAGGTTTTTCGTGATTTATGGCGGCACGACGAGAATTAACAGACTTTGAACGTGGAATGTTAGATGGAGCTAGACGCATGGGTCATTCCATTGAGGATATCGTTAGTGAAATCAGCATTCCGAGATCCACAGTATCAAGAGTGTGCCGAGAGTATGAAATTTCAGGCATCCCATCCCATCATGGACAGCGCAGTGGGCGACCACCTGCACTTAACGACCGAGACCGCCGACGTCTGTGTAGAATGGTCAATGTTAACAGACACGCAACACTTCGACAAATAACTGCAGGAATCAATGTGGGACGTACGAGGGACGTGTCCGATAGGACTGTGTGGCGAAATTTGTCTTCCTTGGGCTATGACAGCAAAAGACCGACTCGAGTGCCTTTACTGACAGCTCGACATCGCCTGCAACGACTCTCCTGGGCTCGTGAGCATATCAACTGGTCCCTAGACCAATGGAAAACCGTGGCGTGGTCAGATGAGTCACGATTTCAGTTGTTACGAGCTGATGGTAGAGTTCGAGTGTGGCGCAGACCCCATGAAGCCATGGACCCAAACTGTCAGCAAGGCGCTGTTCAAGCTGGTGGTGGCTGCATAATGGTGTGGGCTGTTTTTACATGGCATGGACTCGGTCCTCTGGTGCAACTGAACCGATCATTGACTGGAAATGGTTATGTTCAGCTGCTTGCAGATCACTTGCAGCCATTCATGGACTTCACGTACCCATACAACGATGGGATTTTTATGGATGACAATGCGTCATGTCACCGGGCCAGAACTGTTCGCGATTGGTTTGAAGAACATTCCGGACAATTCCAGCGCATGATCTGGCCTCCTAGATCACCCGATATGAATCCCATCGAGCATTTACGGGACATCATCGAAAGGTCCGTTCGTGCCCATACTCCTGCACCATCCACACTTTCACAATTATGGACGTCTATAAAGACAGCAGGGCTCAATATTCCTGCAGAGGACTTCCAACGACTTGTGGACTCCATGACACGTCGAGTTGTTGCACTTCGCCGGGCAAAAGGAGGACCGACACGATATTAACAGTCATCCCATGATTTTTGTCACTTCAGTGTATATCTATAGTTTTACAAAAAAATTATCGACAGTTTTACTAAAATTCTGCGTACTGTTTTACAAAAAAATTATCTTTAGTTTCCCTAAAAATCGATATACTGCTTTACAAAAAATTATCTACAGTTTCACTAAACATCTATATACTGTTTTGCAAAAAATTATCTACAGTTTTACCAAAAGTCTGTCTACTTTTTTACAAAAAAAATATCTACACTTTTACTAAAAATCTGTTGACTCTTTTACAAAAAATATTATCTGCAGTTTTACTAAAAATCTTTGTACTATTTTACAAAACAATTATCTACAGTTTTCCTGAAACATGTCTAATGTTTTGCAAAAAAAAATTATCGACACTTTTACTAAAAATCTGTCGACACTTTTACAAAAAACAGTATCTAGTTTTTCTAAAATACTCCGTGCAATTTTATTAAAAATACATCATGAATTAGCAATGCTTCTTTTTGAAAGTCAAATAGATCTTGCAATTCCCGTTCAGAAACAACTGAATTATAATACACTGATGGAAAAAAAATCCCAACACTAGGAAGGAGCTGTGCTATATAAACGAAATTTGGTTGGCGTGTTTATACATTTGAAAGATGACGCCGATTCAAATTTCGAGCTACGCGCGTAAGTGTGGCGCTAATAGCGACACTATGAACATGCAAATGATGTTTGCTTTGAATAAGCGCTGTAAGGTTCGTGATCGTTATTTACAGTTGAGATTTGACGTGGTGGGTTAATGTTAGTCAAGGATGCCTCTGAGAAAACGAAGAAGCTATTATCAACAGCTCACTGAGTTTGAACGAGGTCGTGTTGTAGGGCTACGAGATGGTGGGTTTTCTTTCCGCGATATTGCTGAAAGACTTGGCAGGAATGTATCCACTGTGCATGAGTATTGGCGGCAGTGGTCAAAGGAAGGTACTGCCTCAAAAAGACCAGGTTCCGGGCGGCCACGTGGTACTACTGAGAGGGAAGACCGTCTTATTCGGCGTATGGCTGTGGCTAATTGTACTGCGTCTGCAGCTGAAATTCGAGCTGCAGTTGGCACCACAGTGACACAACGAACTGTTACAAATCGGTTACTTCAAGGACAGCTCCGAGCCAGACGTCCTGTACAGTGCCTTCTACTGACTCCAAACCACTGCCGTTTGCGACATGAGTGGTGTCAAGCTAGAGCTCATTGGAGGACGGAGTGGAGATCTGTTGCGTTTTATGATAAAAGCCGGTTCTGCCTTGGTCGCAGTGATAGCCGTTTGTTGGTTAGAAGGAGGCCAGGTGAACGCCTGCTAGTGACCTGTCTGCGGCCTAGACACACAGGGCCAACTTCTGGAGTTATGGTTTGAGGAGCAATTTCGTATGACAGCAGCAGTTATCCCACGCACCCTGACTGCAAATTTGTACGTTAGTCTAATGATACAACCTGTTGTGCTGCCATTCATGAACAGCATTCCAGGGGATGTTTTCCAACAGGATAACGCTCGCCCTCATACCGCTGTTGTAACCCAACATGCTCTACAGAGTGTCAACATGTTGCCTTGGCCTGCTAGATCACCAGATCTTTCTCCAATCGAGCACGTATGGGACATCATTGGACGACAACTCCAGCGTCATCCACAACTAGCATTAACCGTCCCTGCATTGACCTCCCAAGTGCAACAGGCATGGAACTTCATTCCACAAACTGATATCCGACACCTGTACGACACAATGCATGCACGTTTGCATGCTTGCATTCAAAATTCTGGCGGTTACACCGGTTACTAATGTACTAACATTTCCCATTTGAAATGGCTCTTCTCGCCAATGGCCCTACTTGTGATTTTGAAACTTTCATCAATTAAATATGTTACCTAGACAAATGTATTCCTAAAATTTCATTACTGTACAATAATTTTTTCTTGGTGTTGGGATTTTTTTCCATCAGTGTAGATCATACACATTCGCGATTTATTGATGGTCACTGAAATTTAGCTCAATTCTAACGAATCCCTTTTTCGAGGCCATTAAAGTGACACACTTCTATATTTTTTAGATTGAAAGTAATTTCATAATTAATATAGCCATTAAGGCGACAAAGTGGTATGTTATTTTTAGGTTAAAAGGAACTTTGTACACATTATGGGTTTTTTTAATAAAAAAATAGAGGAAGTAATGCCACAAAATAAAAAAGTTGAAGTGCTCTAAAATAATGACATTGAAATAATTTGAAAATAGCATTTTTTCCATTATTTGATAATTAATATTTTTATTGATCGATGCTATTACAGATTTTATAATTTTATTTCTTCTTTCAAAAAAATGTAAGAAATCACATCTTTTAAATTTTAAAAGAATAAACTATATTATATATTCGTATAAAATTATGAGAAGCTACAGGATAGATACATTTTTATAACTATTCACCTTGTAAATTAAGGAAGTATAGACAGATACGTAAGTGAATGTATTTATTAATGATATCAATTTGCTTAACAAGTTTTCCAACTTCATTCACTTCATTCCCTGGAAACTCTGTTTTCACAATGAGAGTTTGGGATGGACCTCGTCATTTTGAAACATGGTCAGATCACGAGAACGACACCTGAGCTGGTACTCCCCTCTCCACACCACACCAGTGGGAGAACGTTTGTGCTAACAGATTTAACGTGCAAAAGACCCCCCCCCTACACAAAGGTTCTTCGGGGGATTCGAGTCTCGAACCTGAAGCCCTCCGGCTCAAAAGACGAGACTTTACCAGCAGGCCACTGCTGCCCCTTTCACACTGAGAAGAGCATTAACGTTAATGATTTCTTATATTGCATCTAGTATCAGTTGATGTATAGCTGGTTAACCCAACCTGAGAATGTCAGAAATGTGGAAGAGAGTTTGTCATATAAGTATGTAGGTTCAGTTTGCGTGGTAGAAGAAGAATGGTGAGGGGGTAAGCTACCACTCTTCGATGATGAGTCGTACCCCTTGAAGATTGAACAATGGAGTATGCTTTAATGGAAACATTTGGTATTCCCTACAGTACCTGTTTTAAGTGTCAAGGTGATCTAGTCATTCAAATAGAATCGTTGTAGAAAATAAGCTCATGAAATTACGAACTGAAACACAGCGTTGTAGGAATTAATGCAATCAATTTGTTACTGAAAATCTTCGATATCCCGTTTCTAAATCCTTTAAAAAGTGTGTATTAATTCGTACAACACTTGCTATACACCTTACAATATACCTATTTCAAATTCGTAAACGAGTTTTGCTTTCATTTTTTTGATGACAGCTTTTACTACGATGGGTGCACCTAATGGTGTACTTACCACAAAAAAGATGTCAAATTTGAAATATTCAACTTTCGATATAAACATATAAGCAATTTATGATTTGTTCGCTTAGAAATGCTATACAAGGCAGAGGCACTACAGCTCATCCACAACCCTTAGCTGTCTTAGTAGCCGCACGTATATTTCTCTATCAGCGTTGATGTACATATAGAATCTTATCTATATACAGGTTAGGGTAGACAAATGAGTCCATAATAACCGACTCATGTTGAAACAAAGTTCTCCTATATCTGCAAATGAAGCTGCAGTCTAGAGTTTCTTATGAAAGCAGACTTTTTCATCTATACTTATTTATCTCTAAGTTTTAATGGAACCCTTTTAATTCACTCTGTGCAAAATCCCTTTCTTGGAAGAAAATTCCAGTAAAATTCAAGTAAATGACGTCAAACAGCTCTTCTCTTCAATTATGTATTTAAATATAAAAATTGTGAAGAGTATATAACAGGTTTTTCATGAACATGAATCGCCTCTCCAGTTTTTAAAGCGAATGCATATTTTAAACGATAGTCCATTAACGCAATGACTGAAATTCATTCCAATAAATGAATTTTGCCCTTAACGAAACAGAATTAAAGCCTTAAATGCACCGATTTTAGCATTAAATATAAAAATCTCTGTGCCCAGATTGTTACATTTATAGAAAGAGAAAAAAAAAATATTAGAAAAGCATACATTTCTCGAGTTTTATACTTTTTTATGAATTAAGGCGGTATTTTCTTTTTTTTTTATTCTACTTAAACAACCTTTTTAAAAAGATTTTGTGCGCATGAATGACATACATTTCGCTGAGAACTTAACATTTTGCAGACCTAGAAAATTTCTCTCAATAGTTTTTGAATACAAAAAGTTACGTACTTCATCCAAAGAGGTTATTGCTACGTAAGTTCCAGGGAGGGGGAAGAGGGAAGGGGGGAAGGGATGGGAAGAAAGGGAAGGAAAAAAATAATGTCTGCAAGAGAAGAAAGCTACTCGAACCATGACATCGAAAGGTCATAAACAAAGAGACGTGCAAGACATCAAGAGTACTTAAATTTCCAAAAATTCCTTTCAAACATTGGTACGCCTGTATCAATATTCTACACAGAAACAGCAGCCAGCTCGCTTCAAACTAAAGAACGGGGAAATACCTATTCGAAGGCGTCTAGCAGAACTGATATTTATACCTTCAATTTAAAACTTTCGTGCTTTGAAAGCGCGATATTTTCATTCAAATCCCTAGAGACTTGAAAAATACTAACTGGTTCCTAAGAAGTCTACTGTATAGGTTGAAAAAAAATAGAAGAATAAGTTGAAAATCTTTCTTTTCCCTTATGGTAAAATATTTGGGTCTTTTTTCTTGTGTTTTATAGGTGAATAGGAAGAGTTTTTTTAACGCATCAAACTTATAATACTTTGACAAGGCATTAACAAAGCGAAATCGCTTTGTCAAGAATCCAAAAAATACACAAATTGGAACCTTTCCATGAAAGTTCTTTTCTTCCTGTACAATTTGATGGTCTCGCTTACTTATATTAGGCCTCTCTTTTACAGAATTTTCATCCTATGATTTTCGTTTATCATCTTTCAAAAAAGAAATTCCAGCTTTATTTTTAAGGGTAATGTTCAAATCTGAGGGATTTTACTACATCAAAATGATTAAGAAAAGCAAAAATAAAGAGGTTGAAAAGAGAACGTTTGCTTTATTAAAAAATAAAACGTTTCTATTGTAGAATCGTTTATTGATTTCATTTAAATACTTCTAATATAGAAATTGTTTTTAAGGCTTAATTAATGTATTAGCTGCTGAAATTTGAAATCAAAATATTTTGTTGAACTTCTTTCATGCTTCTAAAGATCAAATTGTGGAATCAGTTTATGATTTGCTTCTTGATAAGTCATAGTTATGAAATTTGCAGCAGATGTGGTTTTTGAGGACATTCCATTTTGACACATCAGAATTTAATCGCCAATTAATCAATTCTTTTTTTATTCAAACTTAAATTTACTTAGTGAGAAGAAATTTTAGAAAAAAAATATTATAATACTCCGTAATATTTATTGAAAGGAATTATTAATTAAGACGAAAATTTTAATAAAATTGGAAAACTAATCTTTTATTAGAAGAAAATAATACTTTTAAAAAAGCAAAATCCGTAGTAAAAACAAGAGGATAAAGGAGTTAGGATTATTACTTTGGTTAGGTTAGAGTTAGGTTTATTTATTATTAGGTTAGATTAGAGTAATTATCATCAGAAAAATAATCCAGAATGAATATCATAAAAAATAATTCTTAAACATTCGTTTCAAATTGAAATACATTGTGAATATGGTTAAAGTTGTAACTTGCAGAGAGTATTTCTATTAATACCTAAAATATTTACGTTTTTCTTTACACAACAAAATGCTTAATAAAATAGGTATTTTGTATCGCTAAATGTAATAATATAAAACTTATAGTAAAAATTTGTGAACTTTTTTTAAAGTGAAATCAAGCGATTAGTGATTAAGAATTTAGGAAAACAAATCCCACGTTACTTAAGGTATCCGTATGAGGCTAATCCGAAATATGCTTCTAGGATATAGTTGATGTGAGCTACGCTTTTTCACCAATATAATGGAGCACCACTATCGGAAAAAATATGTTTTTCAAGAATAAAATGTTTAAAGGAGAGTCATTTTAAATTCATTCAAATCCTAAGCGCAAATCTTTTATCACTAAGCATAATTGAATGTACCATTACTAGTATATATGATACAGGTTGAGAAACCCTTACACTTCTAATGATAAGACAAACAATTGTTGCGGTTCAGACAGAGACGTCCCTCAATCACGCCTCTTATCAAAATTACAGATAGTAGCATATATACTATAGGTTGAGAACCCCTTACATGTCTAATGATAAAACAAACAATTGCTGAGCTACAGACAGCGCCGTCCCTCAATCACGCCTCTTATCAAAACTACAGATCTCCATCGCAATGAACACATTCCTCTGTTTGTTGCCTCTGCACACCGGAAGTCAAAGACATTTTGATAAACCTATTGTCCAAACTAACAATTCTATGTTTGAAAAAGAAAAAAAAAAAAATAGAATTTCCAACGAGAGCACAACGATGTTGCTTTACACACTGCCTTATTGAAATCATGAATCCCTTTTACTGCAGAGGGAACTATTTGCTTAGGTATAATAAAACAAGTCCCATAAGTTTGTAATATATCAACGTATAATTCTAATGCACAAACACCATGTACTAAAAAACCAACAATATTCATGCGATAAAAATATATTAAACTAATATAAAATTATGAGGATAATTTCTTGGTATAATCAATGGTAGAAACAGAATCAGTTTTAAATATTGCGACGAAACATTAACCGTTTTGGAATATTTCGAATACTAGCTGGTACCTGGCGCGTTTCTACCGTAGAAGACATAATATTTGAAATATCGTTTGGAATTTCAAACAGTTCTCTTGTTTCATTGAGAAGGATAGGAAGAATGAGATGGATTTTCAATGAATACATTCATTGGAACTGAAGGATATATAAAGGAGGAGCATAAATATTTATTTTTTTATTCTATTCTACAAACAAATGTTCATTCTTATATATTAGATTTGCGTATTCTTTTAGAATTGTAAAGCTTGCTGTTCTTTCAGAATGGTAATGAAAGAAACCTATTAATTTTATCCCGTGATTCGTTTAATATTTGTTCAAAATTCTCAGCTTTAATGTTAAAAAATGTGATTAAAATATTTTCTATTAATGGATTAAACATGGAAAATATATTATACCATGAAATATTTAATATAGTTGAAGTGATAATTCCATAAAACTGAGATGATGCAAAATTATTTGTGTTGAAATATTTTTTCTGAAGTTGCTGCAAAAAACGCTAAAAATTTATTAAAAATTTTAAGCCTATAGGATAAGTTACCGTATAACTTTTTCGCACACTCTCAAATAAAACTATTACCTCAGAGAAAGACTTACATTGCATTTAGGTATAATAGCTACGAAATATTAACGTCTAGCTTGAATTTAGCATCTTTACTGAATCTGCTTTGACTCTTTGGCGAGTTATTTGGCGGTTAATACATGGCTAACAGATGCAGTAAATAGATCTGACAATATTTTTTATACTTTAGAAGATAGTATTATGCCCTTCCCGTAACAGCAAGTAATAAGCAATTCGAAGTTTTATCGAAATCGGATAAGCGGCACGGCAGAGCATAAGAGACATATAAAAAAAGCATTCATTTTTATTTATATAGATTAAATTGCTCTCTTTTTTTTTTTGCTCGAAATATACTTTCTTTTACCACATTTTCTATATAAGTACATCAGAATAATATTTTGAGGTACATGAAAATAATATTTTTTGTATATTCAGAAGAAAAAAAAATCAAAAAATGATTTATTGATAAGAAGTAAGTTTTTAGAAAAATAACTTCATATTCAGAGCAAAAAGGAATTTACAGATTTCGGTGATTAAAGTGTCTGTGGCATATCTCGTTGGAATGTCTAAAAGATATTCAATTTTTTTAAAAATAAAAATGTTTAATATGAAAAAATGTCAGCTTATTAAACATCGTTCCTTAATTTGTTCTTCATTGGGATTTTGTAACTTCAAGAGTTTTAATCCTTGCTTAAGATATAAGCAATGTTTATACTTATGCGGGATTCTTCTCCTAACTCTTACTATAACAAACAAACTAACTCTAAGAAGGAAAAAATATTTCGTTTTTTAAAGAAGTCTCTACTTTTTTAAAAAAACAACAAAACTGCTTAGAATGTAAATAGACTTATGTCTTTGTATAAATAAAGAAAAGCATTTTCGAACTCGATTCTTTTGAAAATCAACTAGCCAATTTAAAATGCAGTTTCTTTTTCTTCTTTTAAACGAAAAATATATTTTAGGGATAGAAAAATTGTCCGACTTCAATCTAAAATGCCATTTCTTTCAGATTTTGAGCCCATTTTTACGTAAATGTTTTCACATTCAATTTAGAGCCGAGAAGGTTAAGAAATAATTCTACAGGCTAATATTTTTTTAGAAATGACAAATGCCTTGCATTACAAAGGGGAATTTCGGATTTTTATAACTCCGGGAAATCGAACCAAAATACTGTTTCTTGAGTTGAATGCACTGTTTTCTGACTGTTTCTTTAGATTTGTCAAACGAAATCTATTTTTTGAAGTTTGTGCTTATTTTCTGAAATGAAAACCAGAAAATATTTTTTTTCTATCGCAGCATATGTTTGCAGTTTTTGTATTTGTAAAAATGAAATGTGCAACGATTGTGCTACAATTATCATGATCATGTCATCATTCTTGCTGACAGGTCAAAACAACTTTTAAGCATTGGTTTTAGTTTATATGAAATCTATTCTAAAAACACTTTTAATTTTAACCTAATATGTTCCGACTCTTCTTTTATTTAAATATTTATAACTAGCTGGTATCCGCCGAAAAAATAATATTCAGTGAAATCATTTGGCCATGTTTTCTCGAAATAGGATGAACAGTATATAAAATACGAACAAAGAAATATTCATTTTTTATATACCAGTATTGTTTTAGAATTGAAAAGCTTGGTGTTCTTTCAGAATAGTAATGAAAGACACTATTTATTGTATCTCGTGATCCGTTTAATATTCGTTCAGAATTCTCAAATGTCATTTTAGAAAATGGGATTAAAGTTGATTAACATAGGAAAAATATTTTTACCATAAAATTGCTAATAAAGTTGAAAAGATAATTTTTGAAAATTATTTTGAAAAAAACGCAAACATTTATTTAAAATTTAACATTTCCTGGGCTGATCTCCCCAAAACTTTCTGTCATAATCTGTAATAAAGTTATTACCACTGAAAATGACTTGTATGGCATTTGCGTACAATTGCTAAAAAATATTAACCTTTAAATTGGATATAGCATTGCTACAGAGTATATTGTCTCTTCTGGGAGTTATTTAAAGATTAATTTTTGACAAATCGATGCGGTTGAGATTTGAAATTTTTTATAATAACCATCTCGTTGATGTAAACAATAAGCTGACCAAATTTCATCGCAATCGGATGGACGGTTTAGGAAGGCATAAGATACCTACATATGAACATTCTTTTTTATTGATTTAGATCAGCAATGTAAAAAAAATGTTTCCAATCGTTGAAAAGTCAAATTTTGTTTATGTGTTATAATATAGAGAATTTATTTTGCACATATTGTGTAAGAGCTAAAAGTTAAGTACAAGATAACCCATGATTTTCAAGCTGATGTTAAGATAAAGAAACTAGTCCGCTAATGTAAGTAAACCATAACATCAATAAACGTCAACCGAAGCAATTATAATTGATATAATTCAATTCTGAACAAGATATTAGGGAGCGTGACTATAATAAATGTTTAAGTGAAATATTATGCATATTTTAACATATTGTTTGTGCTTTTCATATTTTATATACTTATTAGATAAAATACCCAAAGTTGTACGAAAAAAAATATCCATAATTTTTATTAATGAAAAACTTTCAATTTAATTAATTATTCCAAAGCATTAAAAATTAAATTATGTTTCGGTATTTGCCAGAAAAATTTCAATAACATGTAGCATTCGATAGAATACATCCTTAAATAAAACACTTTTTAAATAACTTTTTTTCATATAAATGTTTTTTTTTTTTTGTAATTATAATTGCACACAAAATGTCTCTATCATCTATAATTTAAAAAAAAAAAAAACTTTAAGTAACATTGTTAAAGATTAACAAAAAATTTTCAAAATAATTTTAAAAAGTAATACAGAAATATAAAAAAAAGGTTATGTAGTTCCGAGTGTTGCCGTTGGTTAGCAACGGATTTTCTATAAATTTCCCATTTACAAAATAGAATGCATGTATTCAATTATTTGTGAACTTTTTAAGAATTGATAAAAACTGAAGAAAAAGTTGCACTGAAATAAATTTGGTGTAATCAAAAAGGTTAAATTTTAAATTTTTTGGTAATGTAAAGATATTTCTTATGGAAGTTTTAATTTAGAAGTTACTACGGATACACACAAAATTTTGGTTGATTTCTCATTAATTGAATATTTAATTCACTTTTGTCCTTTAAGAAGATTACTGTAAATCATAAGTGATGTCATCATTTTCTATTCGTAAATCATAAGTATGAATAGTTCAGTTTAATTGTTTAATAGGAGATGTGGAACTAGCATCCATACATGCCCAGCTTTAACAGTTTTTGTTTATAATATTAAGCTATGCCCTTTAAGACATTTGATTAACGATGCAAAGGAAGAAATATTTGGATTATTCAAACATATTTTGTTGAATTTATAAATACTTTATGATAAGAAAACAGAGACGCTTGGTAAATTTATTCGATCAAAAAAAAATTGTTTTGCTTATTTTGGGATGAAGTTGAAGATTCCCAGTAAACCGTTGACCCTTCGCTAAGTTTAGTTTAGTTATATTAACGTCCCGATGTAAAGCAACACTAGGGCTATTTAGGGAAGGACCTCTTCATTTTGATTGTCAGATGACGAGGACGACACCTGAACTGGCACCCCCCTCTCCCTACTACACCACACCAGCGGGAGAATATTTGGTATGATAGATTTAACGTGCAAGAGACCCTCTCACACGACGGGTTTTCGGTGGAATTTTGAGTCTCGAACCTGAAACCCTCTGGTTCCGAAGCCGAGACCTTACCACCATGCCACCGTGGCCTTCGTTGACCCTTCGCAAGATACATAATGTAGATGTTTTCAGAGTTAAGAAAATGATTTATAAAGAAAAGTATAATTCTATATTTCTTTGAAAAAACGTACAATGAATAATTTTCTGAGAGTATTTTCGAGATTAAAGTTTCGTAATTCAATTAAAGATTATTCATTCAAAATAAAAAATAGGTCATCTTGCATGAAGGATACCGTAACAAAAAATGAATAAAAATATATCTTTAACCCAATGCTATAGTATATAATTTGAATTATTGCATAAATTGCATTCTTAATTTTATGTTAATAATATTGGAAAATCTTTTTTTTAATCATCTTGTTTACAATTGGTTTTATTTTGCATGAAAAAATACAAAAAGTTATAAAACTTCAAACCAATCATTAGTTTATCAGAAAAAACTATTATTCTTTTTCATTTAACCTAAATGTTTAAATCTTTGAAATAATTCTTGAAATCTTATTTCCATAGTTACAGCATCGACATTAAAGTCCTCATCGTAATTAATTTTACCCGACTAAAATTTTCTTTTTTTAAAAAAAAAAAAAAAAAAGATTTATTTAATTTTCGCCTTTAACCATCTAAACCCTTATTGAAAAAAATCTGGCCTTTATTATTGATTATGTAAATAGGAGTTTTCATCTTCTCGCTTTTCGTCAGAAATCTGAAATTATGCAGTAAAGTCGGAACAATTCTTGATAATGAAATTTGAAATATTCATATTTAAACGTCTTGAAAGTAATTTTTAATTATTAGCATGCAACAATTATTTTTACTTCATGAATATTGTCTGATTTTGCTGCAAAAAATAAATAAATTCGGGAAGTATTTTACATTTCTAGCTACCTTTGGTGACCAGTTGTCTTGCCAGGACCATAGATTACTAAAAATATTTATTTTGTTTAACCATATCCTCAGAATACTATTTTTTAATTTTTCATGAAATAAATTCGATTCTATTCATTTTGATATGCCTTTCTCTAACTTTCTGTCTATTCTTTACACATTCAATATACACTGAAGTGACAAAAGTCCTGGAATAGCAATATGCAAATATACAGATGGCAGTAGTATCGCAGCGAAAAAGTATAAATGCGCAGTTCGTTTTCCAGAGCTTTCATTTGTGTTCAAGTTATTCATGTGAGCAGGTTTTTCGTGATTTATGGCGGCACGACGAGAATTAACAGACTTTGAACGTGGAATGTTAGTTGGAGCTAGACGCATGGGTCATTCCATTGCGGATATCGTTAGTGAATTCAACATTCCGAGATCCACAGTATCAAGAGTGTACCGAGAGCATGAAATTTCAGGCATCCCATCCCATCATGGACAGCGCAGTGGGCGACCACCGATAGACACGCAACACTTCGTCAAATAACTGCAGGAATCAATGTGGGACGTACGAGGGACGTGTCCGATAGGACTGTGCGGCGAAATTTGTCTTCCTTGGGCTATGACAGCAGAAGACCGACTCGAGTGCCTTTACTGACAGCTCGACATCGCCTGCAGCGACTCTCCTGGGCTCGTGAGCATATCGACTGGTCCCTAGACCAGTGGAAAACCATGGCGTGGTCAGATGAGTCACGATTTTAGTTGTTACGAGCTGACGGTAGAGTTCGAGTGTGGCGCAGACCCCATGAAGCCATGGACCCAAACTGTCAGCAAGGCACTGTTCAAGCTGGTGG
>JAPMOQ010014289.1:736426-796980 GCA_026543055.1 Argiope trifasciata
AAAAAAAAAAATGCGTCAAAGTACATATTCCCACTCTCCAAGATATATACACTATTGACCAAAAGTATTACAAATCTGAGAAATTTCTAATTTTTTTTTACAAAAAGTTCTCAAAAAATAATTTTTTTTCATTGAATGTAATATATCTATATGTTAAATTAGTCTAAAGGCAAGATATAATTAAGTTGTTGAACAAAAAAAGTTATTTAATTTCAAAAAGAATAAAATGTAATTAAAATGTATAGATTATTAGTATAGAAATCCACCTTGGTTACTCTGAATAATATGAAGTAAAGAAAAAATTTCAAGTTCTTTTCATCAGAAAAGATAATAAAAGAGCTCATGCTAACTGAAAAGCATTTGATATTTGGTTGGACCACCGCTGGATTCGATCACAGATTAGTTTAGTTCTATTAACATCCCACTGTAAAGTAACACTAGGGCTATATTGAGACGGACCTCGTCATTTTGATCCACGGTCAGATGACGAGGATAACACCTGAACTGGCACCACCTCATCACACCACACCAGCTGGAGGACGTTTGACCTGATGGTTTTAATGCGCAAGAGACCCCCTTACACTACGGTTCTTCGGTGGAATCGAGTCTCGATCCTGAAGCCCTCCGGTTCCGAAGCCGAGACCAAACCCTCGCGGCCTTCTTCGATCATAGAAACCACTCTGTTAGAAACGGAATCCACAAGTTTTTGCAACACTTCTTTCGGTATTTCATGGTGCCAAACTTTAATTATTGTTTCCTGAATTTTTGTTTCGTTTTATGATGATTCTCAGTTACATTTTTCGTATTATACTCCATAAATTCTCGATGGGGTTTAAATCTAGCGAGTCTCCTGACTATACGAGAACATTAATACCATGTTTTGCTAACATGGTATTAATGGTATAACCTTAACATGGTACAGCCTTAACCTAACATAACGAATGTTTCGACACAGAGGTCAGGACTAAAATGAAATGAAATTTAAAATTAATTGTTAAGTCTGTCTTACCTTCTCATACGTATGAAAGGGTGCTAAATCTTTGTGAAATATTTATTTCTGCCTTGGGTGCATTTCATGAATCTGAAACAAATTGATCCTTCAGCGTACCAACATACTTGTCACTATTCATGAGTTCCTACTAACATATTTGTCACTATTCATGGTTCCCACCAACATATTTATCATTCTTTATGGTTCCCACCAACATGCTTATCACTATTCATGGTTCCCACCAACATGCTTGTCATTATTCATGGTTCTCACCAACGTGCTTGTCACTTTTCATGGTTTTCACCAACATGCTTGTCACTATTCATGGTTCTCACCAACATACTTGTCACTATTCATGGTTCTCACCAACATATTTGTCACTATTCATGGTTCCCTATACAGAATAAAGTCGTCCATTTGATTGATATGACATTCATTCATACACCATTACGCTTTCTGGGTGTTTTGATATACAAGTCAGGCAGTCCAGTCTCATACTCTTCTTAGATATACATCAAACGTGGCCAGGCTTGACAGACGTTAAAGAAAAGATTCTTCCATTGCTGAATATAATTTGTTTCCATTCCGAAATACTCTAATTTTTGAACATCTTGGCCTTCTCCAATCATTTTTTCAGCATTGCTTTCCTAAGTATAGTATGTGTTTTCTATTTGTGCCTTGTGGCCAGGTTCACCCAGTATCTAGCTAACTGTTATGGGAATAGCACTGACATTCTCTTGCAAATGTAGTAGGGATTGCAAATTTATTTTTGCTGCATAGTCATACTGATGTAGTATCAGCACGTTTACAAGATAACTTAGGCTTTTAATCTAATGTTCCTTCGGTTTTGAATCTCTTTATGAGACATGAAACAGTCGATTCACTGCAATCGCACCGATGAGCAATCCTAACATTTGATATGTATTCTTGATTCCTTAAAATAACAGCCTGATCTTTCTCTAGAGTTAATTCTCAAATTTTAAAAAGAAATGCCACTACCTTAGCCTGATATCAGGATCATCTATCTAATTAGATGACCCCTACTTTGCTATCTTAACGGTAGTAAAACAGGTGCCATCTAATAACATAGATGCTTTGGTCCTAGAAAAGAACGCAATCTACGAATTATTTCGTAGTTGGCAGTCAACGTGTTAAATTGAAAAGCAATGCACACATTTCTCAAACGCAATACTTTTGGCCAGTAATGTATGTGACATTTAATACCTTCTGGTTAAATATATGGTCCTGCCCATAGAGCACCAACTCACATGCACTTTCATCTTTGTTCTTAGTAAAATCCTCAGCACCAAAGCAATACTCACTAGTATAAATTAACAAAGAAAATCATTTGCAACTTGCAGGAAATGGATGCGCATAATAAAATTTCAAATTTAAACATCGGAAAAAGTGCTGGATGAAAATTCAATCCAAACATGAACCAGTGAAGCTTAAACATTCAGAATAAATCAAAGGATACAACAGACTTCTTTTCAATACATCATTACTCGTCCACATGTGGCAAAATCACCCGAGAAAGCACTAAAAATGCTTCGATGCTACGTGCGCCCTCCCTCCTCCTGTCGTCTTCACCAGATGTCATTTCTTCAGATTGCCATTTGTTTCGATCCATGTAAAAGCAGTCTTTCTGGATTGATATCCCTTTCTTAGGAGGATATGTATTGATTTGAGAGCTGGATTATTTCAAAATAATCAGATTTCGCTCCAGAAATGTTTCTGCTACTTCTCAAATGAGAGAATGTTGTATTTTCTTCTAGAAAAGGTCTTGAAAATACTTTTTTTCAAACGACAGCTTTAAAAATGTAATAATTTAATCAACGAAATAAATCATTTTAGACAAAAGTATTTTATCTACTGAAAATAGGGTGGTTCTACTAACATATAAACATCTTGTTGCTCAATGCTTGAATCTGAATTCTTCCCGCATAAAGAGAATTTCTTAATTCGTGAGATTAGTTATTAGTAACTTGATTTTGTAATTTATTGACTCCTAATAAAAATATCGAAATTTGCAAAGTAATTTGTTTATTTAACCCTTAAATTCAAAACTATGTTAAATGAAGAAAAAACCTTTTGTTAGAAAAAAATCTTAAAACCAGAATCCATATAATCGATATAAATCACTCTATCCTATGTATCCAGAAAACTTTCATTCATTTGTTATTCTCCATTACTTTATAATTTCATCAATTCTTCCAATCGATGTTCATAAATCTAAATCTAAATGATACAAGCAAAAAATTTAGCGAAATCATTCTGGCATATTAGAAATTTAATACGAGGAATTACTTTTTTCTTCCAAAAAATATTTTGAGTATAAATGCTTTTATTACGTTTGCAAAAGTGGAATATTACCTTTTGAATAAGTTATTCATATCACTTAAAACCATTGTATCATCAAAGTTAAATATGAATCAATTTAAAGAAGCCAGGGTGTATTTGGAACTAGTTTTAGTTTGCAAAATGAATTGCACATGAGAATTAAGCTAAGAAATCTGATTGTAAATAATGGCACAATTTCCTTGCCAATTAGTGACTATTTCATATAAACACAAATAGATTTTGAAATAGACATTCGATTCTGCCTCAAAAGTACTTCAGAAAATAAACTTCTTAAATATCCAGCCATATATCAACAAAAACTATTCACGCAATGAAAGGAAAATAAAAATTAACTGGCAGCTTCTTTGGTACGAGTCCTTAGATAATAAGAATTTCCCAATTTATAATACACTGGCTTTTACCCGCGGCTTCGCATGCGTGAAAATTTCGATGTGACGGTTTGATCCGTTATTCCAATGCCGTTTCAGCTGATATACATAGGTAGTCTGTCGCTTCGCTTCCTTAATTCTAAACTCGGCTTGAGACTCTCAAAGCCCGAGCTTGATGACTCCTTTTCGAAAAATTAGATTGGCGTTTTCTTTCGTAACTATCAAGCAATAACAAATCAAAAAGATTAAAACTATTCTAAAAATAATGTACTGAAAACTATAAGCATATACGAAAAATATATAGCATGAAGATACAACTTAACCAATTTTAAAGAACACAACTAACCTAAAAACAATTTATTTACTGTGAGCACCCGAAATGAAACAAAACAGCAAATCAAGTCCGTATTTCTTTAAAATCCAGCCAAATCCATTCAATTTATGGATCGAGATCAAGATAGCTACAACAGTATTATACACATCATTTTTATGCTTTTAATTTGAATGAAAATACAGTTTTCAACAATCACACGTGAACTTTCAACGTCAGTTAAAGCAACTTAAATGTCTGACTTTCCTACGCCAGTTGGGGTAACACAATGCAGATTAGAAATTTTTCCCTCCCTTTATTGTCTTTTCTTTTAAATTAAAAGTACTTCAGAATGAATCTGAAAGATCGATTAATCAACAACATTTGATTTTAAATACATCAAACACTAAGAAAGTAAATAGAATCGTTTGAAAAAATCGTTCGAAATCATACTAAACCTAACCTCATTACTGATGGGGAAAAAAATGGAGCCTTGCTAGTCTTAGGCGGGATTTGGCCTCATCCTTTTAGTATGAAAGCTAGTTTTTAATGAATAAAAAATGAACCGGAATAAATAGTATCCTATGCTCTATTCCAGATTATAATCCGTCTCTGAGATAAACTTCACGCAATTCCGTTCAGCCGTTCTGGCGTGATTGACGAACAAACATCCATCCATTTATTCATCCAAACCTTCATTTTTATATCAGTATAGATCAGAGATATAAACAAAAAACAAACTCAAAAATAATTAATGTTATCTAAGAAAACAAAAGGAAAATCTAATTTAATCGAGAAACATAAAATCTAATTCTAATATTTGACAACTATTAGAACTCCTTCCTTTCCCAAGACAACCTCTTCATTGCCTAACATAATTTATGAATAATTACAATTTTTATAAGGAATACAAGATTTCAGGTACCATCTTACAGCCCAGAATTTTAAGAATAAAAGTGGAAGACGTATTCTTTTTATTACTGACCTTTATTCTGATGTCTATAGTGCATTCACAATTTTTGATGCCAAAATATCTTTAATAGCACAAACAGGTATAAAGGAAAAGAAAGTCAATCTTCCTGCAGGGTTACAATTAGTTTACAAATACAATTAGTTTAGTTTAATTGTATAAGCGTACCGTAGTAAAGCAACACTAGGGCTATTTTGGGAAGAACCATGTCCTTTTGAACCAAGCTCAGATGACGACACATGAGCTGGCACCTCCCTCTCCACGCCAGCGGGAGGACATTTGGGTTTGGCCTGACAGATTTAACGTGCAAGAGACCCCCTCACACGATGGTTCTTCGTGGAGGTTGAGTGGAATTTGCGCTCCACAAATTAACCCCTCATGTCATTAAAAGATATTTTTCAAGCTCAGGATTGTTACATTATAACCGTTATCTTTGCGTGCAAGATTTGGCGATTTTACGACGAACGCCAAATGGTAATCACAGTTCAGAGTAATAATGATACTCCATGTCCTTGAAAACGAGACGGAGCTTCCGTGGGTAAATGGCTGTCTACCCTTAATTGCGTTTTAGACGAGAGTTTAAAGTAATAAAGGAAATGTGAGAAATTTGATATTAAAAATTTGTGATAAAGGAACACGATTATACTTTTCTCACACAGAAGGCATTAATAATTTTGATGTGCGTAATACAAATTTATCTAATAAAGTGAGGTTTAATTTTTATTTTTATGGGGATTTTAATCTCTTACGGTTTAACTTTTTTTAACAAAGTGAAAAAAATACATAAAGTGCTTTAAATTGAAATTTAAGTGGATATCAGTAATGCTTAGTTCTTTCAATTTGTATTTATGTATTCTTGCATGTATACATATTCCCCAAGCTTTTACTTGAAATGAGCTAATGCATTTTTTATGTTCAAATTGTTTAAATATTTATTTATTTATTTTGCAAAATACTAAGTGCTTTGTCTGAAATAAGTTAGAAATCATATTAATAATTCAAAAAATAAATGCTGGTTAATTCTCAGGAAGAAAAAACATTTCTATAAGAAAATGTTGATAATTACTGATACTCCTTCAAATTTGAAATATATTACCACATTTTCTAGCTTATTTACCATCCGACAATGATACACAATCCAATGCACCATCAATCGACATCTGCATGCATCTATAGTTTTCCATTAAAACGTTTAGTTCTCAGATTCAGTATCATGATCTAAAGTTTTATTCACCTGTAATGTAGCAGCAAATTTCAGCCTATTTTCTTAAAAGCTCTGTCAATGATTTATTACTAATTTTCAATTTGTCTTAAATCTATAAACGAAAGAAAGCTAAGAATAAAATATATTACTTTATATTTTATTCGTTCTTTTTTCGCCCCTAAAGTTTTTGCCCAAACTATAGATTTATAAAGATTGAGAAATTACAATAGTAAATATTTAAATATTAGGCATTAAGATAAAAATAATTTTGCAGCTATGTTTGCATGGTTTCTGAAGTCACTTTTTATTCTTCTAATAAAGCACCAAAAAGTTGCCCTAAGAATTATATATTTTTTTAAATATTGCATCTAAACACTTCGAATTACAAAATTTCATTAAATAAGGTAGGTAATTGTACGAAAATTAAATTTTTTTACAACCATAATAATTTCAAGTGTTAATTAATAAAACTTTTCTCTTATTTTTATCTATAATACAAAATTTCACGTTTCTATCTAGAAAATTTTCAGAGATATGCTTAGTTTTAAATTTCGAAATACTGGTCACAAATGTGGAAGAAAGCGTTTATTTCGGAATGCAACTTGTACATCATCCAATCATTATGACTTCAAAAAAAATTAAGAATCGTGCATAGCATTGTTTACTTTCATTGTTCGGCAGATACACAAGGTCTTTATAAAGAAAAGAAACTTTTGGTTCTGATGACGATTTATTTTTAAGCAATCGTAATGTTTTTTCTAGTTTTAGAAAAATACATTGTCGTTTTCAGTTCCCAACATTTTAATGGACTTTGCAGTAGAGTGATTAAAAATTGTAGGAACAAGCGGAGAGAAATAGTGAGAATGAAATGTCATGTATGTGATGAAAAAAATTTACATTTGTCTATATTTTTTAGGTTACCCCTTTGTTAGATTAAGGACAGGTGGTCCAGTGCTCAACATTTTAAAATTGACAAGGTTGAAAATACTTCAACTTTAATAAGTGACATTCATACAGAATGTAAGATCGACGTCTAAAATCAAACAAATAGGAAATTTCTAATACAAAATCAAAATTTTTTTTCTTATTGATTATTGTCGTTTGGTGAGACAAATGTTGCTTTGATCTAGATAGAAACACTAATAGTAGATAGAACACTCAAGTAGCAGTTATAAACTTTATCATTATTTGAAATTAGACAAGACTTAAGTAAAAAAAGTAATAATTAATATTAAAAAATATTCATTATTACTTTTTATATTAATTATTACTTTTTTTGCTCTAGTCTTTTCTTCTCCAAATAATAGAAAAATTAGGGCTGTGTGCTTTTATGTCTTCAGGAACAAATGAATAAAAAAGGAAATGCTACAGTTCATAAAATATCAAACTTGAGTTCAGATTCTCTATACTGATATGAGCTTGAAAATAAAAACCTAATTCCCATTATTGATCTTTAAAAAATTAACTACAAAAAATTTACTGTTTTTCCTTTATTAAAATTATTTTATTATCAATTTTCATTAAAAACTATTTAGGTGATTCAAATATGACAAATTTTTCTTATCTCTGCTATTTTGAAAATGCTCCTATTAAATTAAGCAAAATCAAACTAATTTATTTCTTAATTAATATATATCAATACGAAAGAAACAAAATGTCAAAAAATGATAATTGTGTGGAAAGTAATAATCAATCCATTTACCAACCAATTACATTAGATGTTTTGTGTTAATTTATATAGTTGCATCATAAAAACCTGAATTTGAAGTTACGTCTTTTCAAAGTCTAAAAATTCAATTTCCTATGTATTAGATTTCCTATTCTACTAAGATACAAAATTTCGTAAGTAAAAATATTCTCTTTAGACATCTATTTTCTTTATTTGTAGAATATTATTATCTATCCGACATCGTAAGACATTTTTCTAGGTACAAACAGTTTTGATTATGTAAATAGAATCAACATGATTTGAAATATTTTTTAAAGGAATATTTTACAAAAAGGTGAGTTGAAATAAACAAGTAGGTTTTTTAACTAACTAATGTATTGAAAGAATTCAAAGGAATTCTTGAAATCTATTTATTATTTGCTATTATGTATATATTACAATTTTACTTCTACTAAAATGACATTAAACATGGATACTATTGAGATTAACAATTTTTGGCACTTTTATATCTACAACAATTATTATTCTAAAAATTTGATATATCTATAATTTTTAGAGCCTAGTTTTCACACATTATTTCAAATTAATTTCGGTTATATTACATAAATTTGACTAATTAATAATTATTATAGAAGTCTGGTAATCTAAAATTATGTGTCTGTAGTTTTTATCGATTAGTTTCCAAAGTTATTTTATTCTTTTTGACAATAATACAATCAGGACAGATATCAAATGAATTTTTTTCAATTTTTAGTATAAAGTATAGCTTTACATCGATAATATCCAAAGAAATTTTTCTCTGATGTTTTTGAAAATTTCAAACTGATTAAATCAATTTTTAGTGGGATATGAAGCGATATTTAATTGCATTTCATCCATAGTAGTTTTCATTATTTATTTTATATGTGAAGGTCTTATAGCCTTAGTTAACTAAATATTTGTATGAAATAAACCAAAAAGCTTTTGTAAAAATAATAAATCGTTATTTTTTTAAAGTATAGTTTTTAAAAAAATTTCTATCTTAATATATTTCTGTTTTTTTTAACAAAAAGTTATTTGTCAGTTTTAATTGAGTTTTGTTTTTAAATCAAATGTCCCTTTTAGCAAGAAAACACTTTTCAGTTTTTCAACACAATCTGTATTAGAATCTATCTTTTGAAATTATCAGAGTTAATAGATAAGTACATTTTTTTAAGGTTCTGAATGACAGAATGTGTAAGTGTATGAATCGAATGTTCCAAATTAAATAATTTCGTTCTTGCCATATTCCTAAATGAAATCAAGGCGAAACAGAATATAAATCGAAATTAAGACTATTGGGAAGGATAACACGAACATGTTTGTAGCAACTAAGCAACCTTCAAAATTAATTCTACTAATTTTCAACTAAAATTTTTGGGTTGATTCCTCATACAAATTTTTTCAATGCTTTTCTAATTCAAAGAATCTGATCTTGAAGAAGCTGAAGTACCTGTTGGAGAATAAGTTCCTCATATTTAAATACTATTTGTTTAATTTTTATATTGTTAAAAAATCTACAGCTTATTTCGGTGATTTATTAATAACGTACTGAATGCAGAAATTGCAAAGTAATTAATGAATAGAATACGGTACATTAATCACGAACAGAATCAGGTATAAATTCAAAATTAAATTTCATCATGTAGTGAAAATTTAATTTGCATTGAGCATTTTATTTCTATTTTTAAGCCATTGTTCATTTTATCCTCTTCGCTCATTCATTGCGCTCTTTCCAGAATGAGTCGCTTAAACGTAAGATTTCTTTTTTCTTTTCAAATTCATAAATATTTTGAAACGGTTAGAATAACATCATTTGAAATCGTAGAAACGTTTTTTAAAATAGTTTTAGAGAATTATTATTTGGAATTGGGTTTAGTTGCAATGTATATAAAGTATCTCATATGTCATATTTTTCAAATAGTTTCCTAACTATTTTCAAATGCTCATTACAGTACTCATTCAGTCATCATTAAAGTTTTGATGATATCGTTAGTCTTAGTGATATCGTTAGTCTTGATTTCCATCAATTATAGCATATCATGTGAAAGATTGGTGCATCATTATATTTAAATAAGCCATTAAGAAGTTCTTAAAATTTTTTACTGAAGTTACTGTTTAAAAAAAGCAGATATCTTTTTTCAAAGTTAAGAAAATAACAACGGAACGTTATGGTAAAACAGCAAAATTAATTTCAATTTCATTTCTATAAAAATAAAATATTACAAATTATTCCAAAATTAATTTTGAATTTTTTAGAAAATCTAATGAAAAATTATCCCGAAAACGAAAATTTTGTCTTTAGAAAGTTAATCTTTTAAATTTTAATGTGACACAACAGTTGCCAATAAGCTTTTTCGATTGATTAAGTTTAAATTAAGATTTAATAAATAAAAAATTAACAATTTTGAAAAATATTCTAATTATTAAATATCTATTGGGGAAGAAATAATTATGTACCAAATTTTATAAATCTGGGACCAGCTGTTTATATATAGTTACTGTTTTGGTGATTTTTGTTTCTCGCGATTTACAAAAAACGAATTTAACAGTATGGCTATAATATAAATATATTGCAATTTTTAATTCGGAAACTGTAATATAAATTTATAGTACAGCGAAATAAATTAAACACAAAAAATTAAATGAAATTAATTTAAACTCAAATAATTAAATTAAAACATGAAATTCCTTGCAAGACTATGACGTATTTTTTTTTAAAAAAAGAAAACAAAATTGTAACATTCTTACGTCAAAAATCAAATTTTAACAAATAGTCTTAATTTCTTAACAGAAAATCTACCAACGTATTCATGTTATGAATTTTGAAGCAAAGTAGTTAAATAAATAAATAAAATGAATTTATTTTTTATTTTTTGAAGGCGTTTCAAGTATTTAAAAATTGTTTGATAGCAACATTTTTCGGAAAAAGTGAAATTTAGTGAGAAGAATTTTTTCTCATAAGTTTCCGAAAACTACATGAGATACTTCCTGGTAGTCTTATCTTATCATAAAGTAATCTATCACTGCCTAAAAGGTCATTAACGAAGGGGTACGACACCGAAGAAAAAACACGAGTGGAATATGCGCCCCACGTCAAATTTTCCTGCCAAAGGTAATTATATTCCAGTAAACCTACAAACTAGGGGTAGGAAATGATCAATGGAGCGCAAATGCCACAAACCCTTCTTGGAATCGAGTCCCAAACCTGAAACCCTCCGGTTCCGAAGCCGAGACCTTACCACCAGGCCACCGCGGCCCTGTTATTGTCTACAAAGAATAGCGACTAGAATGCAATTAAGTTTGTTCCATATTGAAATCAAGCAGAAGTCGGTTTCAGAAGGGCAACATCAGTGGATAATAATTTTTTAACCGGTTCTATTTCCGGGTGAACTGCCATTGGATGTTTGTTCTTTTTAAATACTGTGTACAAACCGTAGCTGTATATTCTACAAGATGCAGACGATTTTTTCCCATTAACCACTTGACAGGCGAATTTACTTAACTCCCTTATTAAATGGCGAATTGAATAGCTTCCTAATTGGAATATTTACTATTTTAATTCTTTTAATAATAATACGTTTCAGGTGACTTTTTTCCATTTTAAATTATTTAATACTTTTCACTTAATTGCAGATTAATAATCAAAAATTCAATCATTCGATGCGCGTCTCAGACACGTCATTGTATGCGAAATGGTAAAAAGTATTTGATTTTAACTTAATGCCTTGTTATTTTATAATCTGCTAATTTTTGTTGCAACAAAGTTCTCCTTGTTCAATGGTTGAACAATTTTATCTCTCAGGAGAAATAAAATGTGGGTAATGAATCTGTAGCGCTGCCCTTCCGTAAGGATAAGGCGAAGAGATATGAAAATGATCAAATTCCCAGCTGCAAGATCACTTCAAAAAAAAAGTATCCTATGTGTTGATGGTATGCACTGTATTTCCAAGAATTCTACTAATTCCCCAAGAATTTATAAAAGGAAGAAATTGCAATGACCCGATAGAGATCCGTGAGAGAGAAGTTGCAGATTAGAAGGGAGATTTCCCACTTGCTCGAAAATTTTAGATTCAAATATAGTGTTCAAATGTTAAATGTGATCTTGAGCCAAACAATAGTGATATGTAAATATTGGAGACAAATACGGGATGTTTCAGCGATCTGACGCCATTTCCAATCAAATCACATAATTCCAAATGTTAATAAAATAAATAAGATAAAGAGGCCTTAACAGATATATGAAATTAGTAGGATTATCTAAATTATATTCCACGATGAATGAATTTATCAACTTTTGACTTTTTTTCACAACTTATAGTTGTTATGCAAGTAACTCTGCGACTTCCTTTACTCACCGAAATAACATATTGGAATCTCAATTATCTAGTAAATTATTCATTTTTTTAAATCCTATTAAGTGAACCCATATGGTGCGAAAATTTATTATGAGCGTGATAGAGCTCTGTAATTCAACGAATAATTAAAAGAAATGTTTTACCTTTTAAGACCCAAACACTTTAATGATACCTCAATATAATCCTTTCTTGAGATTTAGAAAGGCAACTTTGAGATTTTGTGCAGTTATTTTTTTTCTGTAAAAGATAATAAACCATAACCTTTCAGCTTTTTTTTTATTTATTTATTTCGTTCTTATTTTATTTGAGTTGATTAAGAAGTCCAAAGCATTAACAACAGGTAAACTACTAGTAAACATAAACAGATATCACTGGCACGAAAAAGAATGAAATTCAAATCGATTTTTAATCATTATAAAATTAAGCTGTAGTTTTTATGTTAAACCACCAGATATTTCTGCAGTGGTTGAATCCAAACGTTTTATTCTATTGTTATTATTTTATTCTATAAACAAATATTCATTTTTATACATTAGATCTGTGTATAATTTTAGAACTGTAAAGCTTGGTGTTCTTTCAGAATGGCAATGAAAGAAACTATTTACTGTAACGAATTCGTTTAATATTCGCTCAGAATTCTCCATTTTAATGTTAGAAAAGGTGATTACAATATTTTCTTTTAAAATTGATTAAGCGTAAAAAATATATTTATACCATAAGATCTTTAATATAGTTAAAAGGATACTTTTTTGAAAACTGGATGGGGCAAAATTATTTGTACTTCAATATTTTCAGAAGTTACAGCAAAAATGATAAAAATTTATTAAATATTTAGTTAAAATTTCAAACCTATATGATTAGTTCCCCTTAAACTTTCTCGCACACTTTCTAATAAAACTGCTAACTCAGAGAAAAACTTACATTGCATTTATGCACAGTAGCTACGAAATATTAACGTCTAGCTTGTTGTGTCTCCTTGGCGAGTTATTTGGTGGTCAATCCATTTTTAATAGATGCGGTAAATAAGTCTGAAAATTTTTTAATGCCTTAGATTATGCATATAACCTTCGCGTAACTGATAGCAATATGTTGTCGAAGTTTTATCGGAATCAGAAGAGCGAGCGGTACGGCAGCGCATAAGAGACATACAAACAGACATTCATTTTTTTTATATATATAGATGTGATTTTTTTACTCGAATTAAAGTCTATGCATTATTTAAATTTAACATGCTGATTCGATGTACTTACCACTTAAAGGAAATACAGCTAATTGGTTTAAATCATAATGGACTATACAGTTCATCATCTCAGCATAATTGCACAGAAACAGAAACCATCCAAAAACGGATAAAAAAATATATTCTCAAATTTCACGGTCAATCTATTTCATCTTCTCATGCTACTGTAACTTTCCAGAAAGCTAAAATATCTTTCCAGTTCACTCCGACCTATGCCGAACCGAAGTAAATTATTATAAGACCCCTCTTCTAGATTCTTTTTTGGTGGTGAGTAGAATCCACGCAAGGATTATCTGTTAGAATACTTTTCTGAACTCACCGAAAGTCTAAAATCATTAAAGAGACTTCGTATCTTCAGGCGATGAATAAGAGTTTAGATTTTTAGTTTTTCATCTTTACTTATAAATGTTTCATCACACCTTTACGAGAGCATCAATCAAGTGTTAGAACAAAAAAACAGTGCCAGCAATGAGCTGCTTTCTTTATTCTTTCGGCCAGCTTTTCAAATATACTGTTATGGGCGAATTACTGTAAGTGTTTATCATGTGGAGTGATATTTAATTTCTGAAAAAAAGTTCCTCTAAATATTAAAAAGAAAAGAAACACTTCAAGATATGCGTTAATATGTGTTGGTTCTTCCTCAGAAATGCTGGCGATAAAGAACCCTCTAAAAAATACAAATGTGTTAGCTCATTATCTAGGCCCATTAGACATATTAATTCAGCAACAAGACATAAATCTGGTGTATTCTTGTGTTGTTATAGGACACTCTTTTGCAATACTCGAAATGATTGCGATGTATTGTTAACTTAAATACAATAATTTAAAAATAATATGTTTTATTTTTTAATTGGAAAGTGGAATGTTGCATTTCATAAATTTAAGAAATTGTCATTGAATACTCTTAGAAATATTAAAAACAAAACTTGAAAGGACTTCTTTATTACATATACTTTTCCTTCAAATTATTCAATACTTTCGTTCAATATATTTCAGTGCTAAAATATATATATTTATAAAATAAAATATAATATTTCAATATATTTCAATGCTTCTTTACTTTTAAATAATCTACCCATATATACAACACATGCATACGGACGGATGGTTTAATCTCAAATTTTAATTATCATTCAATCATTTACATGACCATCTATGCATACACGTGATGCATGTACATTAATGAGTGTTGCAATCCTACATTTTGTATTTTGGATACTATGAGGAGTATCAAATGCGCATGCGAACGGATTATTATATATTTTTTTATTTGCGAACGCTGAAATATATTGCAAGAGGCTGCAATTTTTTTTATAAAAATAGCTGGCTCTCAGCGCGTTGAAAAAAATAATATTAAGTGTGATCAATCAATCTTTTGGTTTCATCGAAATAGGATGAACGGTACGACAGTATTTAAAATACAAATATCCATTTTTATATACCAGATGTATGTATTCTTTTAGAATTGGTGTTCTTTCAGAATAGTATTGAAAGAAACTGTATCTTGTGATTCGTCTTATATTCATTCAGAATTCACAAATATAATTTTAGAAAATGGGATTAAAATATTTCTTTTAAATTTGATTAAACAAAGAAAATATATTTATACTATAAAATCATTAATGTAGTTGAAAACATAATTTTTGAAAAGTAGGATTATGCAAAATTATTTGTACTACAATATTTTTGGTAGTTACCACGAAAAACGTCAAAATTTAAAACCGACAGGGTTGGTTCCCTAAAAATTTCTCGCATAATCTGTAATAAAGCTTTTACTTCAGAGAATTACTTGCATGATATTTGCGTACTATAGCTACAAAATTTGAACCTTTAACTTGGATATAGAATTTCTACAGAATCAACTGTCTCCTCGGCGAGTTATTTGGAGATTAATGCTTGGTAAATAGATGCGGTTGAGATTCGAATTTTTTATTTTTTATTTTACATAATTCTACTATCCCTATAACCATCCCGTAGGTGTAAATAATAAGCTGATCAAGTTTCATCGCAATCGGATGAACAATTTAGGAAGGTATAAGAGACATACAGACAAGCATTCATTTTTATTTATATAAGATTGCTTTATTTTGACTTCATGGTGAACACGGATCGAATTATTCAAACTCATATTTAGAGTTTAAAGAGCAATCTTTAGTTTTCGTTTTATATTTCTGGTGTAATAAGAAAACTAGTCTACTGAAAACTTAAATAATAAAAAAAAACTCTTTACGATCTCTAAATGAATATATGATGAACAGTATAAAAAATGAAACAATAAATTTTTAATTAATTTAAATCAATTCATTTGAGCTATATTTCTTTTGCAACTTTAAAAGCAATCACAGTTACTCCATGACTTAATTTAGTATTGTAAAAGTATCCATTTAATTCTAAAAATATGTTTGGCTCTTTGTTTCGTCGAAAAATAGTTAATTAATTTTTTATAATAAATTTACAAATCATATTTCATTGATTTATCAAGCTTTTAAACATCAATTATTATATAATGTAAATTTCCATCATTTTTTTTTAATTTTTAGTTTTTCACCCTTTATAATGCTATCGCTGTGTAATTTTTACATTTATTAATAATTATTCCCTATTTGAAATTGCATTTAGTGTTACTCTGCTTCCACAAATGCAGCTTCCCTTTTTTCATGTCTTTAAAATTTTTCAAAAGTTAATTTTGTTGTAAAGTACTTTTTACCCCACATATGGACTCCCGCCTCCCCTTCTTTTGTATTTTTTATTGTTGTTTTTTACTTTTTATTATTTCTACTGACGAGGGTAAAATTTCGTTTTTCTTATATGTAGTTACTTCTATAAAATAATTTAGTCATTTTATTTTGCTTAAGTTTTTTTAAAACTTCAACATATGTAAGGAACTAAAAAAAATTTAACAAACAATTCAAAAAAATTTTTAATAAATTTAAGTAAAATAAATAATAAATAAATTTAAATAAAATGAAAATAAAAAAATTCTAAATATAGCAATTTTCTTTTTATATAAAAACAATAATTATGAAAAAAGTTATATTTTAACATAATATATGTACGAAAACTGATCAGTTAGAACGCTAGCAAATTTGTATTAGTAGAGATAATATTTTCCAGTCTTTTTTGTTTCATCCAACTATTTTTAAATAAAGAGACTTTTATTGAGATATGCATAATTAAGAAGTATAAAGTTGCATCAATCCACCTCATATTTTAATTTTCACTCTGTACTTACGTATATCAATCGCTAATAAACATTAAAATTCTTACTTATTATGTGTTTTCGAGAAAATTGCTATATGCGCAGAAAAAAGATTCTAAACTAAGAAATTAACAATAAGCATTTTTTGCATTTTATAAATAGAGGAAAATATTTTTAAAAAATTTCTTTTCCAAAGGAAGCAAATCCAAGAAATATAGAAAAAATATATAAATTTAAAATAAAAAAGTTATATTTCTACAAAAACAAAAACTAATGAAAATAAAATGTAAAGGAAGCAAAGGAAAGAATGCTTAAATTGTTTCATTAATGTTGTTACAACATTTTATTAAGCTCTATGTTTCGCAATCGATTTCTTTTTTTAATTAGCATCATTTACAATTTCACTTGGTTATCGAAATAATTTTGAAATGGACCTTAATAAGAACTTTTCCTTTAAGTTATGATGGCAAACCATACTTATGCTTACAAGTACCATACAACTGCGCCATACTTATGCATACAAATGCCATTTCGCATCAAAAGATCTGTGAGGGACACCAACTTCAGCAGAATAGATCCCATTAGATGCATTTCATGCAGAAATGGACTGTTAATCCCTTACATCCTTTTAAAAAGCTGTCAAAAACCAAACAACGTGACTTATGCCCCATCTGCTCATTCTTGTGTTCTGCATCATTAACAAATCAAATTCACTACTCTGGGAATGGTAAAAGTAATCGATCTACTTGAATAATTTCTGATTCTATTGCAGATTAATCGATATTATATCTATGTTTCGATATTCAGTCTATATTTTTAAAACAGCAAAAAAAGTGATTAATAGAAACTTCTTTTAAAGTCCTGAAATTGGTTACTTATGACGAGAATTAAGTGCTTATATTTTTCTTTATAATGCCGTATTGAAACGAAACATTGCGGAGTCTGCATAGCGGAATAGTTATGATGCTGGACTTAGAGTAGGAGATCATGTGTTTGAATCCTAGTAGACAAAATTTGTTTCAGTATTTTTCCTTTATTTCGTGTTCCAGAAGGTTCTGAACCTTTCTTTAATTGACCAGATAAGTGCTCTGGACTTTCCTTTCTGTCCCCAGAAAGGTATTCTGGAACTTTTCCTACTTGTATAAAAGCTGAAGATCTCTCCGTCACAGTGTTCTTAGTTCAGAGTTGAGTGAATAAATTGATTTACCTCTACTTCCTGTGTCTTCTGGAGTTCCATCTACGTGACAATATTGTCGATTATAATCGTTTCTGCATTGTGATAAGACACCTAATTAAGCTCTGTAAGAATTAAGAACAAAATTAAGCTCCAGAAATCATGTTATTGTTTTAAATATTATTATTTTGAAATTAGTGGCTAGTATTTAAGAAAAAAAATTGAATTTGATGGAATTTTTTTAATTCTCTCCTTATAATTTAGAGTAGTTATTTAAAAAAATTCAAAAATAATTACTGTGTTAAATAATTTTGAAAGTTTTACGTACGGAAGTCATTTTGTTCTCGTGAAACTTACACAAATCGATTAGGTGACAAACCAAATACTTTCTTAAACTATGGCACAGAATTTATCATCACACTGCTAGTTCACTATAAAAAAAAGCAAAATTTCACAGGAACTACTTAATTTCACCCCTAAAAATTCAATTTGAATAAATTTCAATCTTTTCATTCAGAACAAATTAAACCAAAAGAAAGGCAAATATGGCGTTTAATCCCGTTTTATTCGGTAGGCAACTAAAGCTAAGCTTTCAGCTATATACCAAAAAACATTTAACCCAATTTTGGTAAGCGGATGCGATTGAAATCTTATCTGCAGCTAAATCTTCGAATCATTTCTTACGTCTTATCCCGTTCTTAGATAGGGGGATAAGGTAGATCACATTTACCTTGGAAAGACAGAGTGGGGGGAATTTGGAATAGAATAAAACAGAATGGAATGGGAATGGGAAATTTCTCGGTTGACAACGTTTTAATTTCTGCCGGCTAAGCCCATTTCCTGCCTTCTATGTCGCGACGGATCCCTTACGGTCTGTGTCCTAACTATCCTGTATCATTTATCCTATTCTTAGGGATAAAGATTCCTTCCCATCTATTCTGGTACAGGGATACCTATGCATTCTAAGAAGCGAAACTCCGGACAGAAAAGGAAACTGGTAGTCTACTTTAAGTCTCATAGATTTTTTATGGTCTAAACGTTTTGAAACGGCATCAAAAAGGAAGCTATAAGCATTTTTAAAAAAACATTTTAAGGTATCCGATAACATTAAAAACTCTGGTTAACGACCACATTGGCGATTTTTTTTAAATTGTTATTTTTTGTAGTCCAGAATTTCCTCTCTCCAAAACAGTTCGTCTTTTCTAGGAAAAGGAAGGCCTAACCAATCATTCATATTTTGATATATTTTTCAGGTAAAATGGGCTTTTAACTTCAATTTTCTCAAAACTAATTTTCATGAACATTCTCCACCGTTAATATGATATCTCAAAAACTAATAGAGGTATTTACATAAAAGTTTCAGCGTGTGCTTTAAATGATATGGGCAATGAAATGAATCAAATGTTTGATTGTTGGTGAAATACTTTCTCATTTATAGCTGTTTTTAGAAAAATTGTTGTGAATTTATTGAAAGAATACATATATACGTATATTTTGACCCATATCTTCTTTGCATCGCAGCATCTTTCGATTTAGATTTTGGTTCATTTCATTCATATTTATATTCTATAACCTGTGCGCAAAAAAAAAAAAAAAAAAAAAAAAAAAAGGACTTATAGCAATATTATGGAGACACTGGATATTTGTAGTTTCATATCTACTAATTATTTTTTAAACTTCAACATGTTATTTTTTCAATAAATCTTCTGAATCTCGTTTGAATGAAACCATCTTTTATAATTTTGAAGTGTTACAAAATTTTAAAAGAAGAAAATTGTAGCAAACAAAAACATTTAAACTTTAACTCTTGAATGGGGACTTGCTGTCAGAGTGCCAGTTAGCGATGAACTTTCGGAGACCCCAAATTTATTTTTAGCTCAATTGAATGGATTGACCTTGTAGCTTCCTGTTTTATGACCTTCAGTACACGAGCACTTTTTCAACCGGTTTCAGCTGATGCTTTTAAAAATAATACAGTTATCGCTTTAAGCGCGGTCTCCAAGACCGTCTTGAAGTCCCACTGATAAACAAGGTTTAGCAGATGGCGCTAAAACTTAGGGCTCGATATATCATCCAATTGCTGATTCTGTATGAAACAGTGTTCAAACATAATTAATTTTTCTAGTGATAATGCATTCTGAAAAATTAATAAAATATTTTAATATACCAAGAGAAATACATATAGAGTTTATCGGTTGATTTTTATGCTAGTTTTTAATCTGTATGTTTAAAATGTGGATTTTATTTACCTGTATGTTTAAAATGTTGATTTTTATGCTAGTTGTTAACCTGTATGTTTAAAATACCCTAGAAAACTGAGATATGAAAGTCATAGAAACCGATAAAGTCAGGGTCATTGACAAAAAAAAATGACAATGGGTAAGATTTTTTTTTCTTCATATAATTGCTAAATTTTCCATTATATTGTTTTCTATATACCTTTCCATACTGGGAAAATAAACATGATTTAAAAGAAAAAAGTAATATGTCTTTTCAAAAATACTGTATGTTGTAACATATAATTTGAGTAGAAAAGAGATGTTACAACGCAATTACTTTTTCAAAAGTAATATATTTTGTAAAATTTCTAAAGCATATTTATATATCAAGAAAAATATCTGCAGAAAATATTGGCCGATTTTCATATTGATCTATTCATTAGAAAATTTAATTTGAGTGTAATGAAAATGCAGTCTCGTAGACCACACCTTCCCAATTATGGGTTAAATCCGTTTGCAATGAACAAAATCGTAGTCTTAGCCCTCTTTTATTAACGAATATTTAATTTTATTATTAACTTTTTATTAACGAATTAGTTCCTTCAGTGACCAGTTGGCTCTCCGGATACGGTTTAGCACTATTTAATGGAATGTATCGAGATCTCAGAGTAAAGGAAAAACCTGAAGATTGTCAATAATGATTTCTCTCAATAAAGTAACTTAAAATATCACATTGTTATAAACAATAATAATGAATTCAGGTTCCATAACATTAAAGTAGCTTTAAAAATTTATATGCCTTGGTAACTTATTTCAAATGGCTCTTAATCTTTCGTGATTAAAAAACCTTGCGAGTAGATATTTCATGAAAAAATTAAAATTAAAGAGTTAAATTTCACTGTTGTAAAATATTTTGCAAATTACAAAAAATGTCAAAATTCAGAAAAGATTTGCACAGCTATTAAATTAGAATAACTAGAAAGCACCTTTAAAATTTTTAAATACCCCCAACAGTTCAATTTTATCCATAACTTTTGCGAATTAATTGGGATACAGCCAAACTAACTTTTCTGCTAATTTTTAATTAATTAAAAATATCAGCGAGGTTCACATTACAGGTGACGATTTTGATAGCTTTTGGTCAAACGATCAATTCTGCAGAGCACCAACACAGAGATATGCACACATTTTCCTTTATTGTATACACATATATAAATATTTTCACTCATATATGGATATATTCATACATATATAGATATATTCATATTTCCATCAGTACAGACATAGTTTATATTCATTTTTTACATACAGCAAATATCTGAAACGAACGGCATGTTGATAGAAATAATTAATGTTTAAAACAGAAATATTTGGTTAAATTCCATAAATTAAATATGGGTTAATAAATGCTTATATAGTTTTCTTACTTAACATGAACTTGAATTAAAAACATTAAATTTCATTACAAATTGTAACATTAACAATAAGCATCCATTTTCGGGAAATTAGATAATTTAATATATCATGCCAGAAATAGTTGGAAAAATCGCTAGTAATTTGTTACCGTAACGAAGAGATAAGTCATTATAATCCAGGATCTTTTTCCATATCTGCCTACATATGTAGGCAGATATGGAAAAAGATGAGCTTTTCTATGCCTTGGCTGGCATAGAAATGTTCATAGTATGTTGGCAGGCATAGAAAAGCTTTCTTTCTGTACAAAACTCTATCTTAAAATTGTATTATAAAATAGTATTTTAAGTTGCATTATAAAACACTATTTTAAATTCTATTATGAAACAGTATTTTAAATTCTATTATAAAACTGTATTTTAAATTCTTTTATCAGCATTTGTATGTTTTTTTTAAATGTAACAGCAGTCTTGCAGCACTCAAGCTTTACTTCGAGAGTGTTCTACTTAAAAATTTTATTTCTGTTTTGTACAGGAAAAATACGGAATTTTCTTTATTTGTCAGTAAAATATTCTCCACATTTTTTTGGCATATATTAAACTCTCTTTAGCATGTATTAAACTCTCTTTATACATTTAAAAATGTATATAGTTTATCAAAAGCATAGTCGGAAAACGAAAATCTATTTTTCCATAACTCCTTATTTATAACATAATAAAGAAAATACAAGTCTTTATTTGACAGAAAGCTAGCATATCAGCGTCAATATCTAAAGAGCTATTTTCAACATTTAAAAATAGTTATTCATAAAGACAGTTAGTGAAGTAATACAAAGTACGATGACAAAGAAAATTCATCCATTAACCCTTTGCGGTTGATGCTGCGGTGGCTGCTTTCGCAAGTCGCCTTAAAAGTCGGCGGCAAGATGTTGTTTAAAATTGGAAAATGACAGAAATTAAAAATTTATGTTTTTATGTATTATAATCACTATTAAACACAATAAATCAGTTTGAACGAATTCAGTATTTTCTAATATCCATCTATTTGCTTTCAGTCACTAAGGCAGAAGTAACTCCGAAAAGCTAAACTTGCTCCGACTAGCTAGTACTCCCCTCAGAGAAATTTGCCCATCGCAAAGGGTTAAATAAAATAAAAACAGTATAGTACGTATATATGTTTCATCTACATTGCATTTACTTCTTTAAAATACAATCTCAAATGGAGTGCAATAAAACAAATATTTGAATATAAGACAATAATCTACAAGACTAATAATATTGTACATAGAAAACTGGAAACAGGAATAGCATATTTAATATTATTAACCCGTAATTGGAAACAGGAGTAAAAATGACTCAGCCTTGTTCATCGGCTTTGTTTATAAAACAGTTTTTTGTTTTTGAATACAGTAATCTCTTCAGTACCTTCAATTTGATATTTTAACAATATGTCTGTAGAAATATGAAATTTGTACACGCGCACATAACCGAAACATTCTTTTTCAAATTTTTTCTTGCTATTTATCGAGTCATTGACTTCACGTCTCTGAAATTTTAATTGAAAAAATATATAAAGCATCAGTTAATCAGTAACTGGAAACAGGAGTCAAAATGACTTAGCATTGTTCATCGACCTTGTTAGTAAAACAGGTTTTTTTTTAATACAATAATCTCCTCAGTACTTTCAAGTTGATTTTTTAACAGTATGTCTGAGGAAATCTAAAGTTTGTACACGTGCGCATAACCGAACTATTTTTTTTTCAAAAATTTTTAGAGACATGAAGTCATTGACTTCATGACTCTGAAACTTTGAAAAAATATGTAACGTATCAGTTAATTAATTTCGTAATGCAATCCATTTCCTTTGTCTAGAATGACATACTTTTATTTAAAAGGCAATAGATGATTCTGGTAAAGTAGATGAAAAAGGAAAAGCAGATAGAAGTGGAAATTGCTGGTAAAGGAAAGGACAAAGTACCAGCAAATAGTAGTGGACAATTACCTACTAGGAAATATTATACCTAAAAAGATGAAGAAACATATATGTCATTCTAAACACTCAGTAAGTGGATTATACTTCGTACGCCCCAGTTGGACATGAATGATGTAAAATTCAAAAAATAAAGAAATATTCTTAAGATAATATTCAAAATATTAAATTCAAATATTCTTCCTTTTTCTTTGTTAAATTCTAACTTTTATTATTTTTAATGTCATCTCATAACATGTAAACAAAAAAAGTACTGATTAAAAAGTTATTTAGGTCTTTTAATAGCATCCTTCCAACCTTTAATATTATAATATTTAATAGTTTAATATTAATATATTTGCTAATTACATGAATTCCAGAATATATTGCGTTTCAAAATAATTTGCAGTGCAGTTTACAAAGAAAAATAAATAAGAAGAATAAAAGAAAAAGAATATAGAAAATAACCATGTGGTTATTTTTTGTAAAAATAAAAGAAAAATAACCATGTGGGGTTTTTTTACTTTATATCTCTAACTACGTAGGGAAATTCATGCCTCCAGTTACGGGTTAATTATAATAATAATAGAATAGTAAAGAAAACTGAATATGCATTTTGGAGTCTTTATTCCCCCGATTAAAGCCTAGTTTAATAAAGAGCCACAATTTTATAACAAGATCATATACCAAATTTCATTTATCTAAGGCGTTATACTTTTGAATTCACTAATGCATACATGGAAATATACCACCAGACCCTCCAAAGGATTCAGTTCAAAATTTAAAGGTATCTATACTTAGATGATAAAATTGGTATCAAATTTTGTTCATTCACTTCTTTATGCTTCGCAGTTATCGTATTTACTTGTATTCAGACTGATAGACAAACTTTCTTGGTTCAGATTTTGTTTAAAATATGAAGAAAATCTACAAATTATGTGTAAGGATAGAAACACCTGTATTCAGAAAGATAGACCGATTTTCTTGGAGAAGATTTTGTTTAAAATTTGAAGAAAATCTATAAATTATGTGTAAGGAAAGAATCTCCTGTTTTCAGACGGATAGACAAACTTTCTTGGGGCAGATTTTGTTTAAAATTTGAAGAAAATCTACAAATTATGTGTAAGGACAGTATATTGAATATCATTAGCCTAGCCTAAAGCGTTTCTGACTTATCGTGGTCTCAGACAGAATTTTTAAAAATCGGTTTTTCTGGGAAGTTCTGGAGCTTATTAAACTCCCCTCTTCTACGATGACACTACTTTCTTTTCATACACTTGCTACCCAAGAAAAGGAATAATGTTTTATTTGTTCGCATATACATGAACAATTTACAACAATATCCTTTCCGTGTTGATACGGCAATCGAATTATTCGAAATCAGATATGCCAACCTCACCACTGTTGAAAAAACACCGCTGCCCAAAGGCAAGGAAACCCACCGTTTAGATTTAAGCGCTATAAATGACAAGAATAAAACGTTATTATAAACAAGCAGGTGATTGAAAACGCTGTACGAACACAATTAATTTAATTTCTTTCATCGCGCTTCCTTCAATATAATACAGGTCCTCGGTAAAAGGAGGCTTCGTGCGTGTAAAAGCCCCCGAAATTGATCGCCCTAATTACATAATCGGATTAGTTTTACGACAACCATGAATAAAGAGAAAATGAGGGAATTCTGTGATCTCCCGCTTTTGATCAATAGAAAGCTTCTGAAATGTTCCCCTCTTCGTGTTAATAAACGACAAACATTGAAATTCTGAGCCGAGGGAGAAAGCGGAGGGGATTGGATCTTAATGTCCCTTCAACCCCTTATCTTTTGACATAGGCTGCAAAATGGAATTTTTTTTTCCTCCTCTAGAAGGGCTGTACCAGTCGAGGCCTCGCATTTACCATAATTGATTTTAGTAATTTTTTCTGCTGGCGTTATGAGATGCTAAAGATGGTATTTAGGAGACATATGCATTAGTTACTGGCGAGCTGGAATTGTCATTTGGAGTTGTGGGATAGTTTAGTTTGGAATTATTGAGATGTTATTCAGATTATTGTCGCTTTTTTTTCCTTCCCTGCCTTTTTTTGCTGTGAGATTAGGAACCGACAATCGTCATTTTTTTTAAAGATTATCTTCTTTTCGACTTTTTTTCTTATCTTGAAAAATGCTTTAAAATATGAAATGAGGGTATTTTTTAATAATCCTGAAGAAAGACAAAGCTTTTATAAAGATTTCTAGGCTCAATGCATTTCAATCATTTTTCTTCTTATCTTAATGACAGTTTAAAAAAAAGTATCTAACATCTTACTTCGGTACATCGGCCTTGTCAGCAATATTTTTATCATTACTAACGAATTGTTACATTTGCTGTACGAATCAACAATTAAGATTTCGAACTTCTCGTTATAAGGCATTTTAATAATTTCTTTTTTTAGTATCATGGGAAGAGGAAGGCAGTACTTAGAAGTTTTATGCATTAATTACTGGTATGCCTGTATTGCCATTTAAACTTCCGCCGGTAGTTTAGTTTAGAAACAATAAATCAATCAAATAATGAATCATCAAAAAAATTTTTTGAACAATCGAAAATTCCTTTTTTTTCAATCCTTTGCCTTGAATTAGGAACTAGTAATCATTGTTTAAAAATTTTGTTTGAAGATTAAGAGATTTCTATGAAAAGATAAAGTTTAATTACATGAAAAGGGGTTAATTTTCAGAAATCCTGAAAACAAAAAGGTATCATGCTTATAAAAATTATCATCCTCAATATATTTTAATTTATTTTGAAATTCTAATGGCAGTTTATAAAAGGGAGATGCTTGAAAGTGGTACATTTACCGCATCAGCAAAATTTTTGACTAAGAATTATTACAGCTGCTGTACCAATTAATAAATGGTATATTGTCCTCAGTGTTGAAAGAATGTACCTTCACTCTCTATTTCCTATTTGGTCACTTCATGTGTATATAGCTGATTAATTTCTAATAATGAGAAATAAGATTAGTCACTCCACGGACAATCAAGACAGACTAAAGGTCTTAAAAGGTGATTACATGAAAAACGGATTCAAACTCTTCGTTGTAACGAAAGATCAGATTTGAATCGTCTTTGAGCATAAAAATTAATTGTTGATAAATCTTTATTTATTGTTAAATATTTTAAATTATTTGATGACTCTGGAATTGATTATAACTGTTAAATAGGGCTTTTTTATGCTTGCATTAATACAATCAGGCATATCCAATAAAACGATAAGAAATAGAAGCACGTTCTTAAATGCAAAGAATTTTACATTTTTACCTTAAAAAGTATATATAATTTCTTGATTCATTAACCACTTCGCATACAATGACGTGTCTTAGACGCGCATCGAATTATAGAATGTTTAACTTATAATCTGTAATTAAGTGAAAAGTATTAAATAATTTAAAAGGAAAAAAGTCACTTGAAACGTATTATTATTAAAGGAATTAAAATAATAGGAAGTATTTCAGTTAGGAATCTATTAAATTAGTCAATTAAGAAGTTAAGTAAATTTGTATGTCAAGTGGTTAATGATCTAATTTTGGATTCCTTTATAAATTATTACTGAAATACCAAAGGAATTTCTTAAAATTTCTTTTCAAAAATGAATACAATTAAATAACCAACGAGATTAAATTCTATTTCATTAAAAATCTATATCAATGTTGGCTTTTAAAAAAACAATTTTGAAATGTATTGATTACTTTTTAGTTGTAAACTTTACTCGAGAAATCTGTGTTGATAAAAAATTATCTATTTTTTTTAGTTTCAAATTTAGACACAATTATCAAAAATATTTATAAAATTATTCGTTGAGAGCAGTACACAGAGGGAATGTAACATGTCAATAATCTATTGAGAGAGTGTAGAAATAAATGCACATAGTTAAAACAATGTCAAAAGTATTAAAATATAAAATTTCATCGTTTTATTTATAAAATCAATTTATTACAAGTAAATATTCAGATCTTGATCACCTAATAGAAATTGAAGAATGACTGTTTTATTCCGATGGTATCAATCTTTTTTCTCTCCCCAAGGAACAGCAAATGGATAAAACAGCGTCCGTAACAAGGATAGAGCCTGGGATCCTACCGATTCTTGCAAGATTGCAGATCCTATAAGAAGTTTCAAATGCACAAATCAATGGCGGAATCCGCAAATAGTTACGAAGATATGGATACGTGACTTACAATCCAATATTTTGGGCTGACTCATATTTACGTCTGAATCTCTTTCAGATACTAAATTTTAGCGCTCATGCTCGAAATACGGTAACATCTGTAGATGATAGTTATTAAATATGTGATAGTTCGTTTCTGTGTGAAATAGGTAATAATTCATTTGTGTATTAAATACGTAGACTTAATAATTCTAGTATATAATTTCGAATCCCGAAACGTACAGATATTTCGATGGAATTAACTTCCTAAAGCATGTAAACTCTATTGAAAATTGTAAGATATGTATTCGTAATGGAAATTTACAGAAAGATTATTCGCTTCGAAAATTTACATAAAGATTATTTGCTACGAAAATTATTCAACTTGAAAACTGGTACCATCATCAATATTTGAATTCAGTTTTATTTTGAAGAACAGACTTATCGATAAGCTGAGCATATGATTTATCATATTACTTCTAATGAATTTCATTTACTCATAAAGCAAGATTATGATTTCAAAGTTTGAAATTTTACATTCCTTTAATTTCTCCAGAGGAGTCTTAATGGAAATATTTTCTAGGAAAATTTATATTGAATTATGCCGAATAAATCTTAAATTATAACATTAAATAGCTAAGCGAAAGAGAATAAAATACAATTTAAGGCATAAATTAAGAATATTCCTTTTTTTAATATGAGTCCCAGAATTGTATTTTATTGTATATAATAATTATTGAGATATTTTAAGACGCCCGTCTTTTCTAGTAGATTTGAATGACTTACATTATTGTGAATTCTCGATTCTATTTTTTCGGGGAACTATAAGCGATTTGAGAGAGTATAGCTTTGGTGGTACAAATTAAATAAACGACCATAGAAATTAAAGAATGCAGTGTAATAATAAATAATTACTAATTCACATCATATGAATAAAAGTTTCAGCAGGTAATAAACATAAATAATTTTCATAATTTCTGAGGAGATAAATCAGTTCTCTTTTACGAATTTTGTAATTCATTTTAATGAAATAAGAAGAATGTTTCACCAATAAGCATTTAATTAAATGAATAAAGTTACTCAAACTTTTGATTAACTAATGTCCTCAGCACTATGAAATTCCTGCACTTGAGATATTAAGGTGTCAGTTTGAAAATAATTCATTTACAAGATATCATACATTTTGATTATTGATAAATTGAACATAGAAAATAAACTCGAAGATTTTGCCTGTATTCATACTTGTATTTGATTTATTGATATAGTGTTAAACATTGCGACCTTTTCACTGGCAATCTTAACTTAACTGTATTCCGGTCTTATTATTTAACATTTCCAGATTTAAAAAAAACAACTTATTCTTTGTACAATAAGGCTATGGACGGCTGAAGCACCAGAAAGACCAATCAATCTCCAGGTCTCATTCTGAAGAAACGAATAAAAACAAACAACTTAGTCACCATTGTAACATCCCTTCTTTATTCCTTAATCTCTTAACTATTTTTCTCGAGTGCCATACTTGCATCAATTTATCGAATTTTGGTAGTTTTAAGCAAAAAAAAAAAAAAAATATTCGTAGCGATTATAATTCGAGATTCAAATCACTTCGGATACATAGACAAGCCAAGTATTCAATGGATTTCCATTTAAATCAAAATCTAAATATATATATTTCCAAAATAGATTGTCATTCTTGAAAGATAGCAAAGAAAATGAAACAGTTGAGGGGTTTATAGATCATCAGTCTAGCATTTATTGGACAGAATTTTATGAATCTTTATAAAACATTGTTAATTTTAAGAAAACTAATTCGTTTTATCTGCTCTTAAAGCTCCACTACAAATAGCTGGAAGGAAAAACGCGTGTGTTTTATTATTTACAATCTCTCTCTTTGTTTTTCTAAACAAGTAGCTAGGTTAGAGTTAGATTTACGTTGATTAATAAAATATGGACAAATAAAAACCATTACAAGGCAATGATTCAATCGACTTACCAATAGAACATTTTGGTCTAGTAGGTGATACGCAAAACCCAGTTACCAGAAAAAGCAACTTTGAATCGAGTTCATATATGTGTCTTTGAGTCGGATATATATGTGACATTTTTTTTAAAAAAAAGATGATGCATTTGATTACTTATTAACAAAATGATAAATCAATGCAGAAAAAAAGGCGTTTGAAGTTTTCAAGCCCTGGAATTAAAAATTAAAAGTTTTCTTATCAAAGCTAATATTAAATGATATGTATGCTTTTTAGTCGAGTAAAAAACAAGCAAAGTGACATTATTTTGAATATTGAATAATGTTCAAATTAAGGCTCTAATTCATTTAATAAATATAAATTCGAGTTGATTTACTTAAATTATATGATTGTGAATAAAAAATGTCTATTAATACTTAAATAGCATCTCAAGAAATTAAACTGAAAAGTTCTGTATTCATAATAATTCATGAAATATTTTTGATTAAAATAATTTATATCACTTGCAGAAAGGACAAATGTTTTTCAGCGGCAACGATCACTATTCATTTGATATAATAAAATTTTAATATATATGTCTTCATATTATAATAAAAGAAATGATAACTAACATCATGGGAACAAATTCTTTAAACATACAATTTTAGAAATACAACTTCATGATCTTTCATTTATTATATACTGAAAACATATTTAATATGCATTTTTTTCACCAGAAGTTATTTGCTTCTTGGAATTTTAAATGCACCCAAAAATGTTTTAAAAAAGAGAAAATCACTAATTCTACGGTAATTGTTCATAATTATTTACATAATCGAAAACTTGTAAAACAAATTTACATTTTCTCTAAAAAAAATGTCAAAATAAAAAGTTCATAATTAGTAATTGTTCATAATTGTTTACATAATCGAAAACTTGTGAAACAAATTTACATTTTCTCCAAGAAAAATGTCAAAATAAAAAGTGAAATCGCTTTATTAAAATTAAACTGTCACGTTTTGTTTGTTTGATCATTGAATAAATGTAGTTAAACAATTACATATAGTAGTTTACCATATAATGCAAATGTCATTAAAATAGCTATATCTATTTTTGGAAGAATATAAATCATTAATGCCTTCATGTTTATTATGTTCGTATAAAAATAACATTTGAAGAGTCATTGGAACTGAAAATAGCTCTCTTCTAGTAAAACTGTTTTATAAAGCTTCAAATACCCAACATTTTTGCCATTTCCAAAAGGAAGTGGAAGATTTTTTAGTTTGTTAGGGAGATAAGTTAATTTTTTAGATCGTGATATTACGCATTATTTTAATCTATTAAAACTCTTTATTAAGATTATTATTCAATCATTTCATCGGATTATTTTTTCTATTCAAGATTTTTATAGTGTTATTACCATTTTTTTCCTTCTTTTATTTTGTTTCAGACAAAAAAAAATCTGAAAGGGGGGGGGGGCTGGGGGGGGACGGTGAATTTGATTCTGAATTAGAAACCACAGAAAACAATTTTTGAAAGTCCCAAAGCTTTTCAGATGAAATTATTTTTCCAGAATTTCTCCTGAGAGTTCTATCTAGATCATAAAAGATTTTTGCTTTCTCATGTTCAAAATTTTAAATTGAGATATTCCAAACGTCAAAATATTAGAAAAAAGATTTTGATGAATCTTCGTATTTTAAACTTTCTTTGGAACGGAAAACATATTTTTAGAATGATGTTTGTCAGTCTGTTGTTTTTCCGTCCGTCTGTAATAGGAAAACTCAAAACAATTAGAATTTAGATGAATGAAATTCGGTACATAGTCTTTACACCGAATTTCTTGGCTTGCTTCTCATTTTGAACGAAATTCATTGATAGAAGGTCAGTCTCCCAGTCCAAGTGAACACGAAAAACAAAAATATAACATGCTAGATAAATAAAATTTGGTACTCAGGTTAATTTAAACTGTAGAACCACACCAAATTTGAAAACGAATCTGTCAAGATGTTGTTATCTGTTCGTTTTACTTTTGTAAAAATGGTAGTTAAATCATGAAAAGACTTAAATTAATGAAGTTTTGTGTGGAATCTTGTAACAACAATTATAATTTTATGTAAAACAGTGGTATTAATGATTTGGAATAAAAACGCCAAAAATACATATTTGGTTTTCTAATACTTTTGTATGAACCTTGCAGCATTGATTAATTGCCAAAAAAATAACGAAATAACCAGAGATTGAGAGTAATAGGGCTAAATTGGCACCAATATTTGATTTTTTGTCACTGGTGTACAGTTCATACATAAGTTCTGATTTATTTTACAATATTTTGGATTATCATATCCCAGAAAATGATCTTGCAACCAGGAAAAATTCTCATTCATATTTAGTATGCTTTTAATCATCAAACTCTTATGTGAAACTCTAAAAATAACATCCTGTTTACTTGCGATGCTAGCAGTCTTGTCAAGATCCATACATTTCTGAGGATAGATAAAACCATTCTCGTAGAATAAGCAAGAAAGTTTCAGAGAGACCATTCCTACGGGTTGGTCTTATAAAATTCATTCAATATATTATAAACTTTTAGAAATATTATTCGAGTTACATAAAATATATTGAAATTGGATCTCATCGGGAATTTAAATGCATCTGTATATTATGTATTAAGATCATTATGTATCAAGTATTAGAAATATTTTCAGTTATCACATTTTTCTACTCAAAACTTTGACTAAGATTTAAAATGTGGTTATATATTGAGCTGTACTAGGTTCTTGAGGCCTTTGCGTCAAAAGGTTCAGTTTCTAGTTGTACCTCCACAGTTTCTAGAACTATTTTTGAATCTTCCAATGATGCATCAAGGGTCATTTGAAGTACAGTAACTGATCTTTCAATACGAGGTTGTCGTCGAAGGTTAACGCATATGAAAAGTTTCTTTGCAGAATGAAATTATTTGGTAAAATAATGAACAGTTACAATAGAAGATGCGACTAATTGCATCCAAATTTACGGAAATCTTAACGATCCCGTTCCAACAACCCGTTATTAGTCATCGTTAAAATGGCATTTTCTATTATCAGCTCTGGAGGATAAATGAACAGTGATAATATTTCTTTTAACAAATAGAAAAAAATAAGTGGCGGAAATTCATTTGGAAATTATAGGCATTTATGTATTGACCATCCATTGTGGGAAGATGGTGTAAAATACATAGACAGGAAAATGTTCTGTGATTGATGCAACTACATTTGGGAAGTCAGTCGCTTCTTCAATGTGAAAATATTCATTCAATCGACAGTTTACTAAATGAGAGCAATCAGACGATTCCAAAGGAAATAACGGAACAATTCAAAATTTTTAGGGAAATACCAAGAATAGTGCTCATGAGTAACTCGTGTAAAGGAAAATTTGTTCACGTCAGGTTCCGAAATAACTGTCGGAACAACAAATTGGATGCAGAAGACTTGCAGTCGGATCCTTTTGTAGCCCCTACAAAATGATATTTTGATGGACATTGTCAAGAAAGATAAGACTGCATATTGCATTTTATGCTGGAGTTGAAAGATGCAAACATGATGTGGTGAAATTCTTCGCCGTTAGTTCAAAATTTCACTAGCCACGAGAAAATTGATGCTCCCTGTCTGCAGGGACATGAAAAGTGTGCAGCTTCTTTCTCGGAACAGAACAGTCACTGTTCATATTTATTTGGAATGTGGAACTTTTGAACTGCTCATAAGCACGTGTCTAGTACATTTCATGCTAAACTGCAGGTAATTGATAGGGAAGCTTTAGAGCATCCCCATCTTGAGCTTTTCATCTGTTTGAGCCTTCCGTCACAGAAGAAACAAACTATAAATATTTTCGAAAATTCTAGATACATATCTGACTACATTATTGAAATAGTTCAGGTTGCAACAGCCGAAAATAAAAGATAAATTCATGAGGAAAATATCTAAAACTATTAGTGAAACTTATGGTTCAACTTTTTAATAAGCAGTGGGCAAAGCTAAAAACAGAAATATTTCTCATTCTAAATGGTGAATTTGATATAGCTATGAATGAAAAACTCAAACTTTAATTCGAATATTTTTTGAAAGAAATGCCTAACATGTTGTAAACATATATCAATAGAGGAAAATGTAGAGGAATTAACAGAAAATATTATCATAAACAACTTTTCATACAGGATTTAACAAAAGACTTATTTCAGTTAACATAAAAAGAGAATGACTTAAAATTAATTAATAACCTTCTTCTTGTGAACATTGAGAAATTGGTGGGATTCGCATTAAATATGTCTATAAATAGCAACCAGTTCATAACAATTAGATGACCTCGAATTATGAAAAGTAAAAAAAAAATATCAGGCAGAATATATATATATGCTGACATGATCAATTCCTATTTTAACTTTATATCAAACATTTTTTAATTAACAGCTAATTTAAATAGAATAGCCCAAGCAAACTTTTGTATCAATTAAAAACTTTTAGACTTGTTATACCTGGTGGTCATAGAGAAAACTCCATAGATGCACTCTATGGCGTTGATGCATGGGGCCAGCCTCTGATAAGAAAATACATTAAAAGATTACTCACAAACCATATTTTTTTTTTCCTTTTAAATTAATGAGGTGGTGACGTAGAACAACTACGCAGGTGCTAAACTTCTTGACCAAGATTCTTCCTTTACATCTAATGGCCGAGACTAAAATCCAAAAGATTCAGATCCGGATTTGTCGATATGTCAATCCTGAAAATTTGGATTATTTAGTTAATTCAGCACTGGAGAATGGATCTTTAAATACTATGCTCAGATTATTAGACAATCAATATGAAGTGTATGCGAATGGACCTAAGGAATGTGACGATAGGACCTGAGGAATGTGATTCACCATGTACATTTTAAAAATTGAGACATATAAAGTATTTTAAGTCAAATTTTTAAAAAAAAGTCATAGTTTTTCCAAGATGAGCTGGGTGCAATTGATTTTGGGGTTTGTTGGACTATAGAAAATAGTGTCCTGGTTAATAATCCGACAGAAAATTAGTTTTCTATCTTCGTTCTGCAGAGTGACAGTCCTGGATCCGCTTTTGTAAATAGTGGGAAAAAGAAACTTTTACTTGAAGGAGGATCAGTTGGACTCACCTGTTAAATCTCATGTAAGAGCTCCTGGCAAGGAGCTTGCCAACCATCATAACAAGCTTACAACTACAGAGACTATAAAATAAAGATCTCCGTTTCCTATGTGTAAAACACAAAATAGGCAAAATATTATTGGAGAAGTGGAAAAACTATATATGGACTATAGAAAATAGTGTCATGACTAATATTCAGACAAAAAGCTAGTTTTCTATTTTCGCTCTGCAGAATGACAGGCCTGGATCCGCTTTTGTAAATAATGTGAAAAAGAAACTTTTACTTGAAGGAGAATCAATTGGACTCACCTGTCAAGTCTCATGTAAGAGTTCTTGGCAAGGAGCTTGCCAATCATCATAATAAGCTTACAACTATAGAGACGATAAAATAAAAATACCGTTTCCTATTCATGTGTAAAACACAAAATAAGCAAAATATTATTGCTGAAATGGTAAAAGATTGGTTAAATACAACGCAAAATCCAGAAAGATAACTCGTAACCAGAGTTAAAAAATTTTATAATATGATATACTTTTAATATACTTTACATCTGGACAAGGTCTATTTCTCTATAATCTAAACAGATTCAATAAGCAGAATCCTCCATTGTGCGTTTGCAGGTAGGATGGTTTTTAAACGTTCATTCACCAAAAACTTTCACCTCTCAAAACAGCTGACCTATTTTATTAAAAAATTTGCAAAGCAATAGGATATTTTATTAAAAACATAAGAAGATTTTTAGTATTGTGTGAACATGCACAATCGTCTGTGCCTGGGCTAAATTGTAAGTGATTTTTTTTTAATTAACACTTACATTTCACTCTGCTGAAATGCTGAAAATCACCTCCAAAGTCTTTTTTTAAATCGAGTCGAAAATAGACATTCTTTGATTGTTTATCTAAAACTGACTGAAACACACACAAAAATCATTTTATCAAAGACTGGCTTCGATGTTGAAAATTTTCAATGCTTTTAACATAAGGGCAATTTTAAGAAAATTCATATGATGGTTTGTCGGGGGTCACTGAATTAAAACAGAAGTTTTAATGTGATAAGTGCAGTTGTTTGGTTATTTAATTTTATTTAAAATGTATTTAGCTGGATAACATTGTTTATATTCTGCATTCTTTTGTAATTTTTCTTATAATTTTTTTTCTCATTTGTAATTTTACTTATGATTTGCTATTGTGCTTTAATTAGATAACTAATTTCCACCCTAGTTATAGGTGCCATAGAATGCAAACTGAACCATTTATGGTACGCTTTTGGGGTTTTTTATATATACATCCTGAGGTGTTTGAGGCAACATGTTCTGTTTTTTCTTAAATGCATACCAGGCCTTATGTACCACACATTTCGGTTGGTTTAGGAGTGAATCCTCAGGTGCTTGAAGCTCATTTCTCGGCTGGTTTAAGATGGCCTCTTCAGGTGCTTGAAGCTCATTTCTCAGCTGGTTCAATATTGCAACGTGAGGGGCTTGAGACTCATTTCTAGGTTGGTTCAAGAGTGAATCTTGAGACGCTTGTGGCTCATTTTTAGATTTTTTCAAGAGCGAGTACTGAGATGTTTGTGACTCAATTTTTGGTTGTTTTATTACTGCATCTTTGGTCATCTGTGTCACAGTTTTTTGTTATTTGATTAATGCATCCTGGGGCGTTTGTGGCACACTTTTAGACTGTGTCATAAATGGATTCTGGGGTGTTTCTGCCCCACTTCTCAGTTGCTTCTTAAATGCATCCTGTGCCATTTGTGGATTCTGGATTCTGTGGATAAATGGATTCTGGGATGTTTGCACAGCACATTTTAGATGTTTCATATTTGCATCTTTTGCTGCTTGTGGCACATTTTTCGGTTGTTTTATGTATGCATCATGTGTCGTGCGTGGCATACATTGTATTTGTTTCATAAATGCTTGTGCCGTTTGTGGCACATATATCTGTTGTTTTCCAAATACATCTGGTACCGCTTGTGGCACCCTTTTCAATTGTTTTGTTAAAGTATCCTGGGGTGTTTGTGGCACAGTTTTAAAATGTTTCATAACTACATCCTGTGCCGTTTGTGGCACATTTTTCTGCTGTTTTACAAATGCATCTGGTACCTCTTGTGTCATATTTTTCGAATGTTTCATGAATGAAACCTCGATTGATTTGGACATACTTTTCATAAATTCATCTTGTGCCGTTTTCGTCATCATTTTCTGTCGTTTTATGTGATTATCCTGTGCCCCTTGTGGCTCATTTTTCGGTCTTTTTATGTGATTATCCTGTTCTCCTTGTGGCTCATTTTTCGGTCTTTTTATGTAATTATTCTGTGCCGCTTGTGGCTCATTTTTCGGTCTTTTTATGCGATTATCCAGTGCCGCTTGTGGCTCAATTTTTGGTCTTTTTATGAGATTATCTCGTGCCGCTTTTGGTTCATTTTTCGGTTGTTTCATGAACGGACGCTGGATCATTTGTGGCAGACTTTCTGCTTGATTCATAAATTCATTCTGCGCTACTTGTCGCGTACTTTTATGTTGTTTTCTGGATGCTCTCTGTTCCATTGGAGGCCTATTTTTCGATTTTTTCGCACATGTAATTTGTGTTGTTTGTAGCAGAGTTTTCAATTCTGTCATAGATACAGTCTTTCCTGTTTGTTTCCCAGAATTCGACTCGCCTATTATTTTCCATGAATGAAGTGTATTTTTTGCATCTTTTGAAGGCGATTCTTTCACAAGCGGATGCGGGCTCTCGAGCTCTTCTATTTCTTTCTGCGTCTGCACTGGGACTAGTTATGTATTAAACAGAAATGCGCATTTACTTTTTACTGAAGGTATCGAACTTATTCCTGAAGAATCTTCTGAAGGAATTTCTTTCTTTTTTCTGAGAGGTGGTATTGGAGGTATTTTAAATACAAAATCATCTGCAGGTTTTTCATCAGAAGTTGATTTATCTGGAAAATGAGTCTTTAGACTTATAAGTCTCCTTTGTCTGGAGGACAACTTAGCTATAGGTATCCTGATCAATAACTTAGTTGGCATTTTTTGTTGTTCCTTTGATGATGGAGAATCATCCTTTTGTCTTTTATCTTCTTTATCTCCAGGATTTTCTTCTTTTTCCATATTTTCTGAAAAAAGACGAAATTAATTACTTTATTTAGTAAAAAATTCTGATTCTGAAAAAATTTGTTTTTATCAAACTTCGATTTGGCACAATTAAGTACATTTTATGAAACAATGAAAGCACGTATTATACCGATAGTGAAGATCAATTAAAATGTTTTGTGCAAATCTGTAACATGTTAAGAAATATTGAAGCTGCTTCGAAAAATTTAAAATAACTATGAAACTTACATGTGTAAATGAAATACTCGAACCATTTTACTTAACATTCCTTTAAAACAACACATTTCTTCCCAAATTCTTGTAGTAAAATTTATTGACAGAGTAAGTTAAAACACCCAGCGGTATGCAGCCAATGTTATCTTCAAAGCCCCAGCATATCAACTAGGATTTGACATGATGATGATGATGATGCCGTGTTTCCATAGAAAGGGTGTGCAGTAGCTTCTGAGGACCCCTGAGCACTTAGAGGGTAGAAATCTGACTTCTAGCTGAAATGAAGATGACACACATTCGCTTGCCCAACAACTTTTTACAAGGGGACACATTCATGCATCTCACAAATAGAACACAGAACCGGGACTCAAACCAGGGACGCCCAGATCACGGGGAAGACGTGGACGCCGGCTAGGATTTGACATGCATTCTAAGAAAGGATAAAACATAGATTTTTAATCTTACTAAATTATAAGGCATTGCATCTTCGGTTTGCAAAAATATTCAATGTCAGAATTGAAGCTCGTAAGTGCTTTTTGGAATCCTCGGGTTTGTTTCAAATTTCGTTCAAATGAATATAAATCTACTGGATATGATTGAGTAAGATAATAATGAGTAAGAACACACTATTCTATGAACAGAAACACTATTCTTTCTATAAGCAAAGATGCATATTGCATAGACGAGTTTGTTCATTGTACGTGTCACTCTGTCTGTGAGTACAATAACTCAAAATGTCTTTGAGTACATGGGCGAATCTTTATTTTAAATATATAGATTTATATCAAATTTTGAAATAAATACATTTACAGGATGCTTATATGACCGATCTCAAGTGAACACTATAACTGAAGGGTGGTTGTAATTATAGTGACTTTACTCAAACCTATATTTATTGTATTCTGGCAGTAGGCAATACCATCAAATCTCTCTTCAAAAGACCTTTAGAAAAGAACGGTTGTGCTTTGTTAGTCAAGTTGTTTTAGGAGAACTGCAGTAATGGTTTAGCAGCACTGCGAAAATATCAGCATCTAGGCTTCTTTGAAAGTCTAGCAAGAATTGCTTATATTGAAGAATGGATTGTTTATTAAATTTGCAGAGATTGAGGAGCTGTATGGGCTGCCAGAAGTAAGGCAGGGATGGATTTCAAATGAAAGGGTGAAAAAGTAACTAATATAATTGAATAAGGGTCACTGAGAAAATGCTCGGTAATCTCGTGACCAATTATCTTATGTACCGCATCTGGTAATCATTTCGAACCCAATATTGCTGCTTGAATCCTAATCTTCTAAGTGTACTCTACTCCTCCTAAAATTTTACTCGGTATTTTTTTAAATTTGAAACTAAAATTTAACGGGATTAAAACCTGAAAATTAGAAAGGATATTTAAATCACTCAGATATGCTATAAGACATTATTCACAGTTGTGATACAAAAAAGCATAATCTTAACTTCAACCGTGACCTTTTGTAAAGCACGCTAATAAAACAGAAGGCGTGCCGTCTAGATAAAATACATTATCACTCGAGTTAAAATCATACTGTTTGCAACATTCATAACACATGATTACTTCATCTCCATTTTCATTTTTTGAGATTTATGTTAGGAGCGGCTAATTCAACACTCTGTCTGTAAAGTACTAAAGTAATTCATTTTTTTTTCTGTGGATTTCAGCTCTTGTCAGCAGGCGTAACTCGAAGACGTTGAAAAAGACTTTAAAATCTATCAGCGAAAATGTTATAAATCACCTAAAAATTGCAGTAATTGCCGATAAAATTTTCGTCCCAACAGTCGCAAGAACTGACATTTTGTGATTAATGAAATGAAACATGTTTCCTTACCCCGTGTTATCATGTTTGGATGCTCATTTTTCATTGTTAAAAGCTCCTGCTTCCCTATATGTTTATTCGCAAATCGTAATTTTCAAACTTATTTCCACGCTGTTGGTATTTTGATCAGAAAGTATCACAACGAATTAAGCTTCTTATTTTACAAACAGAATTGGCGTACATTTTTTTTTAAACGGATATAAATCGAAATGATAATTGACATTTGTATCGAAGTTTAATATCATTTGAAAATATTCATAATTCAAGTCAGAAATTGGAGGGAACATAGTAAATAAATGAGTAATTTTCTGAAAAAATTAAATTATGTCTGTAGAGTAACTAATCCATTCATTTGATATTAGTGTGTTTGTATCTAATTTCTTTAAATACTAAACAAAGATTTTCATAGATATTTCTAACGGCTTTATTTCACCTTTTTCCATGTTTGTAAATTAAATATTTTCAAATATGATGTTTCGTTATAATTTTTTCTTACTTATTTTTTATGTGTCTTCTTTTTTTAAAAAAAATTCTGGAAAAATTAAATTATGTCTGTAGAGTAACTAATCCATTCATTTGATACTAGGGTGTTTATATCTAATTTCTTTAAATGCCAAACTACGATTGTCATACAAATTTTCAGTGGTTTTATTTCATTTTTGGCCATGTTTGTAAATTTATTGGGTTGTTCGGAAAGTCATTTCGTTTTTGTTTTTTTTGTCAAAATGAAAAGAAATTTTCGTTTAATGAATAAATTATTTATTAAATTATAAAATTGCCATTCTGGTCTAATACCTTTTGCCATATTTTTGGTAGTAACATGATTACACGCTCATAAAAGTTTTGGTCTTTGCTGTAAAAAAAACTGATCGAGGTGGTTTTTGGCCTCCTCATTTGAAGGAAAAATTTTGCAAATCAGTTCTGGTACTGATGTACTGTTAACACATCTTCTCCACACATATTGGCTAATTTATTTCTGGCTTGACAGCATTTTTACCTTTTATATAGCAAAAAAGAAAAAAATGACGAAAATGCTGTTTATTGCTCTCCATATTTAAAAGGGCATCATCCAAAAACTACTGCGAAGAATCAGCTGCACTTTTTCACACTCAAGCCTTGCTATATCAGCTCTTAAAACATAAAATGATTTTGCGGTTTAAGTATGAAATTGGGTGCGAAAAATACAATTAAATCCTCTGTCGGGAAAAAACGAAATTACTTTCCGAACAACCTAATAATATTTTCAAATTTGGTGTTCCGTTATTATTATTTTTTTTACTAATTTCTTATTGTGTTAGAGTTTTTGACTCATATAGCACAAAGAGAATTTAATTTACTAAAATGAGAACTTGCAATTTGTTTTTTATTCCTTTTTACTTGAGCTAAAGTTTTGAATTTTATTCAGATGTGTTTTGCTGATAGTTGATAGTTTCAAAGATTGTTTCAGAATTTTATGGCGTAAGAAATCTTTGAAACTATCAACTATAAGCAACACACATCTGAACAAAACTCAAAACTTTAGCTCAAGTAAAAATGAATTTAAAATAACTAATTGCAAGTTTCCATTTTAGAAAATTAATTGATTAATTAGTTGATAGTTTAAAAGATTAATGATCAATCGATCGATTTATTTCTCTTAAATTTTGATAAATGAAAAATGCTTCCTAGATCTGAATTGGAGAAAAAAATTATTGTAAATGTCTTTAGAAACTATAATTAATAATTAAGAAAGATATTAAAGAATAAATGCAAAATGATGAATTAAAAACCAATTGTTACTGATCTAAGAAGTTTAATTTAAAAAAATAGTACTCCAAATCAAAAAATTTGAGGCTCAAGGCAGTGAAGACAATATTGTTGGAAAAGGAAGCAATAAAAAATATCATAAGAAATAAAATTCTAGATCTTTCATTAAGTAAAATAATTTATATTAAAAAATATGATTAAAATTCCAATTTCCTTACAATATTTTTATCATCTTCTAAGCTCTTAATATTTTGTCTCTTCACTTAATTTGGTTAAAAAATTAATTTCAACTTTGTAGTATATAAATGAAAGTGAACTTATTTATAATTTTTTATTATTTCTAACCTATTTCATCCATTTAAATTCAAAATAAAATTAATGAAATCCCGCTTTCATTCCTTTTTGTTTGAGATTAATTATTAGTTGACTCTTTATTTCAAAATCAACAAGTGATTTGATTGTGAAAATAATCCACTTAAAAATGTTTTTTTTTTCACGCAATCTTAGAATGGTTATTTTTAACTGAATCTGAAAATCGCAGAACGTTATGAGAATTTTTAATAAACCAGTTCATAGGGTCCAAAATTTGTATGTAAAAAGTAAATTTTTGTACAAAGTTCATTTTTATATAATAAAAATAATACATACACACACTATCTTGTATTTTCTTCAGTCGAAGTTTTTTTTATAATGCGATGAAGGATTTGATCTTTTTGGTTAAATCTTTCTCTTTCAAATTTCTCAAAAGTGATATGTAGGTCTGTAATAAAATATATAAGATTTCATAACCATTATGATATTGAATTATTACATACATTAGCGAATATGCAATGCGTAATAATGAAAAAGTTATAAATACTAGTTTGTTTGAATAGGTAGAAATATTTTTTAAATCAAAAACTAGAAATAAAAGGCAGATTTCACAGAGCAAACAAATAGTAAAATATTTGAAGTCAAGGGACTTCATTTTTATATAATTAATTACATTATTAAAATTTTGAAATTCATTCATTGAATGGTTGGTTCTTAGTTTAATCACATCTCTTTCCAATCTTGATTTCTGATATTTGTTCATACCTACTACAGTGTTGACAATATATGGGTCATTCAAATGTTTGCTTGTTTATATTAGCATCCAGTTTTAAAGTAACGCTTGAACTATTTTGGGGCGGATCTCGTCATTTTGAACCACGGCCAGATGACGAGGACGACCCCTAAGATGTCACCCTCCTCCCCACACCAGCTGAAGAACGTTTGGCCTGACGGATTTAACACGCAAGAGGTCCCCTTACACGGCGGTTCTTCGGTGGAACCTGAATCCGTCCGGTCCTGAAGTTAAAACACCCAGATTGTTTGCATGCACCAAGTAACCATGCAGTTCATGTGATCCAGTAACATGTCAAAGAGATGAATAATTTGATACATAAATCTTTCTTGATTACCATTGTCCTTAATATAGTTTTACAGAACCAAAAGTTTCTAAAATCTAAGTAATTAATTATATAAGTAATTAATTTAAAATGATGAAGTGGTAAAATAATAGCAGCGAAAAAAAAGAATGGAAAATTAATTTTTTAAAATATTTTTAATACATTTTATCAACACGAGGTCTACTATATAATGGCTTGTCCCTAAAATTGGTTTCCCAAAATTTTAATTCCTGATGACTACAACAACTACACTTTGAACTCCCCTAAATTGTTCGAATTCTGTCCCTAATTTAAAACTGGATCGTTGCGTGACATTATCAATTCATACGAATTTTGTTTATTCTAGCATTCTTTGATGTGATTCGTTCTTGAGAACAGAATCCCCTCTTGCACTTCTGGTATTGTAAAGACTTCCCACTCCAAGCTTTATAGATCAATGTCTAGACGAAAAGAGTCATCTTTTGAGTCCTAAGTAAATGTAGAAGGCCGCTTTATGTCAAATGTCCGCTGCCTCTATTAGGGGCAACCAAATATCTCTCACAAAACTCCTGGGTCAAGAATACTGAAGTCAAGTTTGATTTACATTCGCCTCGCTAGACAAAAACTTACACTTGGTAACACTTACAGTCGTAATTACACTTGGTCGTAAAGTTTCTGCAAGAGAAGAACTTCGAATTAGCAGAGACTGATTACCGAGCAAATATTTCATTCTAACGAACGAAAGGACAGCAAAGTCTCGAAAACTGACTCCAGGGTGAGATTTAATATAATGGCGAAGTGTTCATTCCTTTAGTATGTTCATTAATTCAAATATTAAAGTCAATAGCCCTCCAGTTCCGATAAAAGTCTTTAAGCGTTTCTTAGCTTAGCTTAGAATATATATGATTAAGCTTATATATTATTAAGATGGTACCTGCGTTCAGCAACTCAAAGACGTAGCTATCAAATGTTTAGTTTAGTTTAGTTATATTAAAGTCCCTTTGTAAAGTAACACGAGGGCTATTTTGGGTCGCATCTCGTCATTTTGAACCACGGTTTTTTATTGTAAGACAGACCTCGTGATTTTGAACCACGGTCAGATGACGAGGACGATACCTGAACAGGCACCCCCATCTCCACACCACACCAGCGGGAGGACGTTTGGCCTGACAGATTTAACGCGCAAGAGACCCCCCTCACACGACGGTTCTTCGGTGGAATCGAATCTCGAACTTGAAACCCTCCGGCTCCGAAGCCGAGACCTAGCCACCAGACAAACGTGGCCCCGTAGCTATTAAAACAACAGTTTCAAGAGCAGAGCTCGGTTCTTGATGTACTTTTCTACAGCATACATATTTTTCTTTCGAAATCATTCAAATTAAATTAAAAAATTATTTAATTAATTTATTCTTTTTTATGCATAAATAAATGTTTGTTCTCCTAATATTTGAATTAATAATTTTCAAAAAGAAAATAATTTATCTTCTAATAATTTATCTTCTAAATAATTTATCTTCTAAATAATTTTTCTCTTAATAATAATTTCACTTCTAATAATTTCTTTTCTAAATAATTTTTCTTCTAATAATAAATTCACTTCTAATAATTTCTCTTCTAAATAATATATCTTCTTTTAATAATTTCTCTTCCAAATAGTTTCTCTTCTTCTAATAATTTCTCTCTTCTTTCTCTTCTAAAATAATGTCTTTAAAAAATTAAAATGTTTAAATTTTAATAACGAAAACTTATTTGCCCTAACTCAACGAAACATTAGTTAGAATGGAATTTAAAGAGCTGATAAATTATTAAATAGTAAACAAATTTGAACCGATACTGATAATCGAAAAGCAATAATATGAAGAATTCTTAAGATGGTTTCAAAATTTTCATTAAGATGATGCAATATACTCTTTATACGGCACCATTTCCTGACAAACTTTTTTGAAAGTAAATGAAATTTTTTCCCAAAATATGTCTTATAGAAACTTTGATGAGAATATATCTGGTACCGGGCGCGTTGCTGCAGCAGAAGAAATAATTTTGGAAATATCTTTTGAAAGTGAAAATAACTGTCTTGTTTAATCAAGAACGACAGAAGGAATATTTATTTTCGTATAGGAAATGAAAACATTCATTGAAATTGAGTGATATATAAAGAAGAAGCGTAAAAAATATTAATTCTATTTTTTTAACTTTATTATTTAAGGCTTTTGGATTGGAAATATTTTTTCCATTAACAACAGAAACAAATAAGTGCAAGCAATAAGAATTCAAAGTTTCATCGCAAGAGAAATGCATAAGAGACATACATACAAGCATTCACATATTTATATATATATATATATATATATTATATATATATATATATACACTGAAGTGACAAAAGTCATAGGATAGCAATATGCAAATATACAGATGGCAGTAGTATTGCAGCGAAAAAGTATAAATGCGCAGTTCGTCTTCCAGAGCTTTCATTTGTGTTCAAGTTATTCATGTGAACAGGCTTTTCGTGATTTATGGCGGCACGACGAGAATTAACAGACTTTGAACGTGGAATGTTAGTTGGAGCTAGACGCATGGGTCATTCCATTGCGGATATCGTTAGTGAATTCAACATTTCGAGATCCACAGTATCAAGAGTGTGCCGAGAGTAGGAAATTTCAGGAATCACATCCCATCATGGACAGCGCGGTGGGCGACCACCTGCACTTAACGACCGAGACCGCCGACGTTTGTGTAGAATGGTCAATGTTAATAGACACGCAACACTTCGTCAAATAACTACAGGAATCAATGTGGGACGTACGAGGGACGTGTCCAATAGGACTGTGCGGCGAAATTTGTCTTCCTTGGGCTATGACAGCAGAAGACCGACTCGAGTGCCTTTACTGACAGCACGACATCGCCTGCAGCAACTCTCCTGGGCTCTTGAGCATATCGACTGGTCCCTAGACCCGTGGAAAACCGTGGCGTTGTCAGATGAGTCACGATTTCAGTTGTTACGAGCTGATGGTAGAGTTCGAGTGTGGCGCAGACCCCACGAAGCCATGGACCCAAACTGTCAGCAAGGCACTGTTCAAGCTGGTGGTGGCTGCATAATGGTGTGGGCTGTTTTTACATGGCATGGACTCGGTCCTCTGGTACAACTGAACCGATCATTGACTGGAAATGGTTACGTTCAGCTGCTTGCAGATCACTTGCAGCCATTCATGGACTTCACGTATCCACACAACGATGGGATTTTTATGGGTGACAATGCGCCATGTCACCGGGCCAGAACTGTTCGCGATTGGTTTGAAGAACATTCCGGACAATTCCAGCGCATGATCTGGCCACCTAGATCGCCCGATATGAATCCCATCGAGCATTTATGGGACATCATTGAAAGGTCCGTTCGTTCCCAAACTCCTGCACCATCCATACTTTCACAATTATGGACGTCTATACAGACAGCATGGCTCAATATTCCTGCAGATGACTTCCAACGACTTGTGGACTCCATGACACGTCGAGTTGTAGCACTTCGCCGGGCAAAAGGAGGACAGACACGATATTAACAGTCATCCCATGACTTGTCACTTCAGTGTGTGTGTGTATATATATATATATATATATATATATATATATATATATATATATATATATATATATATATATATATATATATAGAGAGAGAGAGAGAGAGAGAGAGAGAGAGAGTGAGAGACAGATATTAAATAATTTTAATATGCCCACGACCATGCAGTAAGTGCAAGTAATAAGTATTCAAGGTTTTATCGCAATCGTATGAGCAGTACGGCACCGCATAAGAGACATACAGACAAATATTCATTTTTATTTTCATAGATGAAAAATAATAGTTAGTCCTGCAATCTAACAGCTTTTATTTATAACCTAAAATGTTGCAAATAATACTTTAACGCAAACTAAAATGGAATAAAATTATGAATAAAATTTAGAATTAAGTTTCAGTTTTCTTCATTTTGATTTTTTTTAAATGGTACATCAGACTCAAATTTCTTTGTAAATCCCGTTAAAAGAAATGTCATAAAATAATAAGTGATCCATAAAAATTCGTGTTCTTTTCATAAAAACAAATTTTCCGATTTAAAGAAATTTTTCAGTATTTTCTTCAGTAGATAATTTGATGTATTTTCATGTTTAACTGCAATTAAATTTAAAGTTTATCTTTTTAACCAATTAATTTATTTCCTTCAAACTTAAATCATTATTTTTTTATGAAAAAATTAACCTTCTGGCGGTCAAATTATTATTTACTAATGAAGAAATTTCAGTATTGAAAAAAAAAAGACTTTCATTAATCAATATCAAAATGCCTTATCTCCATTCTGATTAATTACTTAACTCATAAAATGTCATAGTTTATGTTGGGACGGGAAAATAACAGCACACAGTTCTCTTGAGCATAGCTAAGCATAACTTTATTCGAATAAATCACATTTATATATAGGCAGAAACAACACTAAAAATGACGTCACATAACAGCGCCATCTAGCGGTGAGCGTGGCTGAATTATTGCTCGAACATGCCGCCCACCTTGAAATAATATTTCAATATTCATACATAATGCAAATACAATAAAATACACAGAATAAATATGACTTAAATAAATTGTTTAAAATACATATAGACAATATTAAATGCTTTGAATTCTGTTTGGCTACAGATATAAAGTTTTTCAAATTGGTAACTGGCACAGTTTAGTAATATTTCCTTTAAATATGCCTTCTGATGTTTTGACAGTTACAAATCTAACATTATCATCTGCACCAGTGTGTAATTCAATAACTCTGAACATCTTCCATTTTGTAGGAGGCAAGTTATCATCCTTCAAAAGACACAAATCATTAACTTGAAGGTTTTTAGTGGGTAATAGTCATTTTGGTCTTTGTTGTAATCGACACAAATACTCCTTATGCCAACGTTTCCAGAATTGCTGAAGCCTTTTCTGGATAATTTGCCATCTGTTAAGGTAGGAGAGTTTGGTATCAATGTAATTTGGCTCAGGAATGCTTGTTAATGATCTGCCAATTATGAAATGACCAGGGGTTAAGGCTGATAAATCATTGGGATCACATAAGGCGGTTACGGGTCTGGAATTGAGACAAGCCTCAATTTGAGTTAAAAGTGTCTCAAATTTTTCATGTGTTAATTTTACATCACCAATAACAAGTTTTAAAGGATATTTTGTAGATTTTATACCCGCTTACCAGAGTCCACCCATGTGTGGAGCACTTGGAACATTTAAATGCCAATTAATACATATATTAGACAAAAATTTGTTAACGTTTTCGTTATAACATTTTGATTTTGCAAGTCTCTCGAACTCCATCAATTTACGTTTAGCTCCAACAAAGTTAGAACCACAATCGCTATAAATGTCACTACATTTTCCTCTACGAGAAACAAACCGTTTGAGAGCAGCGATAAATGCATCTGCTGAAAGATCAGTGACCAGCTCAATGTGAATAGCTCTAGTGGTGAAACAGACAAATAGAGTTATATATGTTTTGAATGATTTTGAGCCTCGTCCCTTAGCTGCTTTAATTTGGAACGGACCTGCATAATCTACACCGCAACACATAAATGTTGGGGCAGGAGAAATGCGAGTGGATGGCAAGTCACTCATCATTTGGTTAGTCATAGATGTTCTAAATTTGTAACATTTGACACATTTTCTAATTATGTTTCTGATTATGTCTCTTGTACCTAAAATCCAAAATTGTTGTTGAATACAGGATTGAACAAGTTGAGAACCAGCATGCAATAAATTTTCATGATAATGTCTAACAATGAGACCAGTGAACATATGTCTTTTTGGCAATAAGATGGGATGTTTTTGATCGTATGCGATAGTCGCATGACGCAAACGACCGCCCACCCTGAGTATACCCAAAGCATCCAAAAATGGGTTTAGTGACAAAATTTTGTTTCTGCAAGACAGATGATGATTAGCTTTAAGTGCATTGATCTCACTATTAAACTCAATAGACTGAACTAACTTAATTATTACAAACATAGCATTATTAAGTTCATCAGTTTTTAAGAATCCAGTTATCTTGTCATTTACATTTTTACAATTATGAATAAATCTTAAAGAGCTGTTATACGTTTAAGTTTAACAAGAGATGAATATTGTTTAATCAAGTCATTTGCTTCAACTGAGTTGCTGAGTGTAGCAGTTGATTGAATGCTACACAATTTTTGCTCAGGTACAGGATCACTTACCTGAAATGTGGATGTACATGGCTGAAAAGGTGTTGATTGATACAGAAAATCTTGTCCACAAAACCATGAAGAATTAAGTAGCTTTGATGAGGACACACCACGACTTGCCAGATCAGCTGGGTTTGCCTCACTACTGACATGGTGCCATTGAGTAGGTGAAGATAAATTTTGAATCTTCGCTACCCTGTTAGCCACAATGGTTTTCCATCGGCTGGAATGGGATCCCAACCATGAAAGAACAATGGTTGAATCAGTGAAAAACTGGGCTTGTGCTATAGGAACATATAATGCCCTGCAAGTGAAATTCATTAATTTCACCAGCAACAAAGCTCCACATAGCTCAAGTCTTGGTATTGATAAAGCTTTAAGCGGTGTAACTCTAGTTTTGGATATTACAAGTTTCACTTTGATTTCTCCATTATCTAACACTGAACGAAAATAAACAGCAGCAGCATATGCCTTTTCTGAAGCGTCGCTGAAACCAATTAGCTGAAATTGGACATTGTTGGCTTCTAGGAATCTTGGTATATTGATAGTTTTGACGATTTTCATGTCTTCTGAAATGCCTTTCCATTCGTGTGCTATATCTGAAGGAACATATTCATCCCACTGCAGCTGATGTTTCCATAATGTTTGCATCATGATTTTGCATCTGATTGTGATAGGTGACAACCAACCAAGTGGATCAAAAGTCTTTGCTATTGTGGAAAGAAGTGTTCGCTTGGTTAAGGCACTTTCAAGAGGTGCTAAATCGACTTGAAAGAGAAATGCATCAGCTGCCGGATTCCAGAGAACACCTAAGGTCTTGATTGTCTCATCAGTGTCAATGTTCAAACATGCATTTGTCAATTGCGAATCTGGAGTTACTGATTTCAAAAACTCGCCACTATTCGATGCCCATTTCCTTAAAATGAACCCTGCACCCGACAGCATTTGCATTAATTGTTCACACAATTCAAGTGCTTCATCAACTGACTGTGCTCCGGACATTAAATTATCAACGTAGAAGTGGGTCATGGTTGCCCTGGACGCTAAAGGAAAATTGTTTTCTTCTATTGCCAACTGTTGAAGACATTTCACTGCAAGGTATGGTGCTGAAGCAGTGCCATATGCAATTCTTGTTAGACGGAAGTCCTGAATTGGCTCTCTTGGTGACCATCTCCAGACTATTCTTTGAAAATCCGAGTCTTCCAATACAACTTGCTTATACATTTTCTCAATGTCTGCTGCAATCGCTATTTTGTGTGTTCTAAAGCGAATTAACAGTGTTGTCAAATCACTTTGCAACTGTGGTCCCACCATTAATTTGTCATTAAGTGAAACACCAGTTGAAGATTTTGCAGAACCGTCAAAGACAACACGAAACTTGTCTCCTGTTTTATCGGGAACAGGATGATTTGGAAGATAAAAACTAGATGCGACAGGAACATCAAGGTCTTCCTCGGGCACTGGTTCCATGTGCCCGAGATGTAGATAGTCTTGCATGAATTTGTGGTACTGAGTGGAGAGTGATTGGTTGGTTTGAAGACGGCGTTCAATTTGGAGAAAACGACGTTCAGCTATATCTCGAGATGATCCAAGTTTTTTATCCGAATCATGAAAGGGTAGTTTGACCACAAATCTGCCTGATAAATTACGAGTGAATGTTTGTTTAAAGTGATTCTCGCATGCGATTTCCTCCTCTGTATAAAGTTTAGTTTTTGAAACCTCCTCAAGTGACCAGAATTTATCTAACTGATATTCAACTGTACTGCAGCACACGTGATTTGATGAAATAGTACCTGTTCTGATTTGTGGATTAATATCCGTTTTTCCTAGAATAACCCATCCGAAGACAGATTCTAGAACAGTTAATGAATGTCCAGGAACTGTTAAATGTACAGTCAACATAATCTCTGCAAATATATCTGCGCCCAGTAAAATATCTATAGGGCCAGGCTGGAAGCATTTGACATCAGCCGTTAATTTGGGAATAATTAATGCCTCGGTTGTTATACTGACATTTTTGTAAAATAGAGATGTCATTTGCAACTGAACCGAACCCTTAACTGTGCCAACTCTTTTTGAACTCAAGCCATCAACATCTATATTTGTACGATTACGCTTTAGTTTTAACAAATTTACGCAACTTTCCCTAATAAATGTACCCTGACTTGCTGAGTCTATTAGTACTCTACATTTATTTGAAATGCCATTTATATCCTTAGCATAAACAATTGCAGTTGGTAATAATACGCATTTTGTTACTGGAATTATTGTGTTGTTGCTACTAACAGTAGAAGTCATTTCATGTTCCAATTCTATTACAGGTTTATTTTCATTTGAACCTTTAGAACATAATAATGTGTTATGTGGCTGCGAACAATGTTTGCAGTTCCCTGTGCGACATTTACATTGGATGAGTTTTGTTTGATTTCAAACAATTAGAACAAAGTTTATATTTATGCACAATTTGCCATTTTTCTTTCACAGGAAGTGATAAAAAATCATGGCATTTGAATAATCCGAAATGAGAATTACTTTTACAATATAAACATATATTCCCAACTAGCTGTGACGGAAATGCGGATTTATTTATTTTTTTTATGTATATTGGCGCCATCAGATCGTACGTCTAATATTGCACCTGTTTTTTGTTTTTGGCAGAGTGCCAATGACGATAACGCATTCGTTCGAGTTAAAAGAAAATCCCTGAATTCTTGGAAAGATGCTACTTTTTTTTGCTTGTTCTAATGTCCAAACGCGAAACGTTTCTGAATCGAGTTTTCCTTTTAATAGGAAAATAATTATAGTATCCCAATGCTCTGCAGGCTGATTAAGGATTTTTAATGTATCAATGCATTGTGAAGTAGTATCAATTAATTTCCGTAATCCTATTGCCGATTCATGTTTTAAACTAGGTTGGGAGATTAATTTATTTAATGCTGCATTTATGATTTCCGTTTCATTTTCATAGCGTTCAACGAGTGCATTCCAAGCTCTTTCGTAATTCTTATCCGAAATTTGAATTGAATTTAATAAAGTTGCTGCCTCGCCTTTAATAGAAAGTTTAAGGTATTGTAATTTTTGGCAATTACTTAGAGAGTTATTATTTCCTACGCTTGCTAAAAATAAATCACGAAATGAAATCAAATCAATGTAATTGGATGTAAATACTGGTAATTCTATACGAGGAAGTTTTAAACTATTTACTTCAGTATTAACCGTGTTCTGAGATGCATTTAAACTACTGTTATCCCTAACACATTTCCTGAATTCATTTTTTAAGGTAATTTTTAACGTATCAATTTTAGAGAACATTTCATGCATTTCTTTTTCATATTTATCAAATTCTACATCCGAACAAGTAGTAAGAATATCGTCATTTAATTTATTTACTTCATTAACTAATGCATCGGTATTGTTTTGATACACTTCAATATCGGAAACAGAAATAATTTGAGATTGCAAACCATTTACTTCCGAAACTAATCTGGTAAGCTTACCTTTAGTTATTCTCTTTTGTTTAAGTATGGCTTCCATGTTGTGACTGTGACCCTCCTTGGTGAATGCGATGCTGCTCTGCTGTACGCTTCAGTTTTGTTTTTAAAGAACCTTCGTTGACTGTTATATATCATCCATAATAATTAGTTCGATTAAATGCTGCGGTTAGCTTAATCCTTGTTGAAATCTAGCTCCGGCTCTCGACGGACCATATGCTGGGACGGGAAAATGACAGCACACAGTTCTCTTGAGCATAGCTAAGCATAACTTTATTCGAATAAATCACATTTATATATAGGCAGAAACAACACTAAAAATGACGTCACATAACAGCGCCATCTAGCGGTGAGCGTGGCTGAATTATTGCTCGAACAGTTTAGTTTAGTTCTATTAACGTCCCGTTATAAAGCAACACTAGGGCTATTTTGGGATGGACCTCGTCATTTTGAACTACAGACAGATGAGGAGGACGACACCTGAACTGGCACCTCCCCACCACACCACACTCCCTCACACGATGGTTCTTCGGTGGAGTTGAGTCTCGAACCTGAAACTCCCCGGTTCCGAATTCGAGACTTTACCGCCGCAGCTTCATAAAATATCATAATAACTCATTAACAAATATTTATTAATTGATAAAACTCCGATTAATTAATTAAAATCCTTATTTATTTGCATTCAGGTTATTTTACTATGTAGTTAGTTACCATCTGTTGACAGTAAATGATAAGATGATATTTATCTATAATTAAAACAGATTGAATTACTGGGTCAATAAAGTTAATTTCTACTTTAAATATTTAGAAGTACATTTTCACTTTGAAATTTTTTTAATTTAATTGCTAATTTGATTGAATTGATTTGAAAAAAATATATGATTAATAATACAGAAGTAAAAGAATATCAAAAACCTATTTTATTGATGATCAAATAATCAACAGAAAAGGTATATTATTTTTATTTAAACATTTCAAGAAGTTGTGGAACAACAAAATTCTATCACTTGAAAACATTATTTAAGAAATGATAAATTTTATTCTGTTTAGTCTAGTTTATATTCAAATTACACATTAAGCTCTTGAAAGAAAACAAAGACAGTTAAAAATGTGAAGAGAAATATCTTCCCTAAATGGTTTGCCGGTTCACTTCTTTTAAAATATCATAATTATTTAAACGACAACTTCCCTTATCGATTTCCGAAAACAATGTTTAGCCTTAATCGAAAAAGTCAACATCCTTTGTTTCCTCTCTAACATGTTGATGGAACAACAGACTCTTATCGAAAATGAATACTTCAAAACTGAGAAAGTAATTTGGAGATTCATCGTTCACTTAAAGAATTTATCGACCCCGGAATTATTGCAAACACAGAGAGTTTTGCGCTAAGCTTTCTTCTGTATTTGTTCAACGGCACGGATAAAATCGATGAGTGCCTTTGAATAAAAAGAATCTTTCGTCGATTTAAAATTATCCTCTGGAATTATATTTTTAAAAATCATCAAATAACAACGTGACGCAGGATTGAAACTACATAACTTTACTTAAATCTCCCAATTAACGCCTGCCAGGTTTAATTTGGCGTGTTTCGATTTGATCAATGCTATGTCTGTACGCTATTCTAAAGAGATTTTTTTCTTCTAAGTTTTATTTTGTTTTCCATTATTATGCTGCAGCGATTTCTTTTCCATTCCTAATGCAATTTCATGACGAATTGGAAAAATATCAAATGAACTGAGCTGTTTAGTTCCCATTGCATTTGATATTTAATTAAATACGGAATGAATTCTTTTTTATAATACTTAAAGATATCGTTTGAAATCATTTTCTTTATTTAAACTAAGTTTTCATTTCGTTTGGGATTGGTCATCTATGGCTGGATGAACATATTGTTAATTTTATTTTCAAATGTTTCATTATTTAAGAAATAATCGCAAAATTATTTTGTCTTCAGGAATTAAGATTTTTCTAAGGAAATTGGTCATTGGTCATCTATGGATGGTTGAAAATACTATCGATTTTATTTTCAAGGATTTCTTTATTTAAGAAATAATCACAAATTAATTTTGTTGGTTCTCTTCAGAAATTAATGAAAAATTTTTTGAAAGATAATTGACACTTATTACAGATTTTTCGAAGGAAATTAGTAATTAGTCATTGGTTATATCTGGATGATTGAACATATTACCATATAGAATATAGAATAGAACATATAGAATTTTAGAAATTCTAAATGGTGCGAAGTAGAATTAGTTTGTTCACAGAAGAGATGCAAAAATGTAAATCCATTTACATTCGGCAAAACTATTTCGATGAGAAATGTTCATTTCTGCAAATGTCCATTGCTAAATGTTTCATTTAACCATTAAACATTACTTGGAATATTTTCTTTGTGATTTGGGTAAAAATTATTAATATTTGAAACTAAATATCTTAAAGGATAACAAATATGAATACATTGGAAACGTATGACAAATACAAAATAAAAAATATTATTTACTAAAATTGAAAAAAACGGGAAAAATTATAATTAATTACTAAACTAAGGGAAATGCACTGCAATATGGTATAAAACGCTTAATTGAAATGGCATTTATAATGAAGAAATATTAAACCTAAATGATATTCTGTGCAATTCTTAACAGATAAAGATTATAATACATCTGTATTTTACAAAATTTACACACACAATACTAGAAGAAAAATTAGAGCATTCTGTTTGAATCCAATCTTTACAGAATGGACATTAGATTACCATTTCTCTAGAGGTATCATCTCGAAAGTTTTTGTTACCAAACGCTTCATCAGAGTCTAGCCGTCTTGTGTCAAAAATTGCCGCATAAAGAAAGTTGACCACGAACTCAGTGGCCGAATAGTCCAAGCACGCGATCCAGAGTTTGCGGGTTCAATGTTCGTCAGGGCTATTATATCCAAAGTATAGATTTTTAATTTGTTCTCTAACCTTTATAACAAAGAAAGGCGTAAAGAAAGTTCACCACGAGCATAGTGGCCGAATGGTCAAGGTACGCGATCCAAACCCTGAGTTTGCTGGTTCGATGCTAATCATGGCTGTTATGTCCATGGATTTTTAGTTTGCTTCCTTATGTTCTCAAGCATTCTAGACCTTTCTTGGTTACGTAAACTAGTTGTTTCTAGAATATTCTGTTCTTGTATAAAAGCTGATACACACTCGTCGTGGGCAACTTCTCGACCTTATAAAGTTGCAAGTCTCTATATTCCTTCAATAAACTTTTTTATTAGTTTAAAGCTGACGGTGTGTTTAATTAAATATTCGTAACAATATTTCAAATTAATCTTGAATAAATGGAGATACTTCTCATTCTTCCTGAAAAAATTTTCTTGATAGTTCTCAAGTATTTGCTTGAGGAGAACATTACATCTTTTCTAAATACCCCTTGATAATATTCCATATTTCATACTTATGTTTCATAAATTCGAGAAGAGCAACTGAATGGTAGAGAAATTTCAAATTCAAAATGTTTCTGTTAGCCCATACATGTATTTCAGATGGAGAAAAAAGTTAAATGTGAAAATAATAATAAGAGCTGTGTGGTATGCACAGATTTAAGTTTTAAAAAAATCACAAAAATCATCTTTATAAAAATGTGGTGAAGCTACGAAAGCACAGATAAAAATAACGTGATGACGACTCAAAAGAAAACTGAAAGGTCGAACTCAAAAGATTATATTTGGTTACATGTGATTAACTAATATATTTTATAACTGTATTTACCCTTCAGATTATGAAATATTTTAAAGCAGCAAGTTAGAAAACCATCCCTTAATTTGTAACTATAGTCAAACAATAAAGGGGACATCTTAATCAATACCATCTGATCACTCTCCAAACCTCACACCATATTAACGAAAGGACGTATCACCCCAAATCATCAGATGAAACGTACATTAACCCTTTATTTACCAAATTATGTTGCCATCCATTTTTCAACTTCATTTTTGCACCAGTGGTTCAGTTTTCTTGCAGAATATTCCCAGGGAAATCAAGAAAAAATGTAATTAACAGAAACATCTTAATTAATTTAATTATTAATTAAATATTTTTAATTCCTACTTTTAGCTTATATTATTCATGTTATTCGGGTGTGTTTTTTTTAATACAATCAGCAAAAATAGTCATGTAGCAAACATATAAGCTAGATTGAAATGGTACTTTTAAGTACCGTTAGTAAATAAAGGTTAAATCCGTATATTAGGCAAAACCTCAGTTAAATCATGTTTCGAACTTGGATCATTCTGATCCCGCGGTTGAGATATTGCCAACATGACACATATTTGTTCAATGGTCTGAAAAAAATCGATTACTATCAATGATTTTTTTAATCCTTCTTCGATTAAAAATTATTATCTGTTCTTGTATATTTCAATGTTACCAAAGAGCAACATGACTCAAGACTGAAACACTATAAATTTACCAAAAGTTTCCTAATAACCCTAGCTAAATTTGATTTAGACTTTTCGCTTCATCAGATCCGTTTCCATACACTACTCTAACTTATCTACACTGATCTTACTCTGATTTCTCTTCTATTTGGTTAGTTACGCTTTACTTCCTTTTGTCGAAATATTTAATTTCAGCTTTTGATTACATTTTGAATCGAAAGAAATTCGTGACGTTGGGAAAAAGCAAAAAAATATCATAGCGACATTCCGATATCTCTACATTAAGCATTTAATAAAAAACGAAATTTTCCTCTTTTTGAACTATTGAAGTATATCATTTTAAATAGCTCTTTACTTTAAACTATTCTATTTAGAATCACTCGCTTATTGTTAATTGGACAGAAAATCAAACAGATTATACGTCTTTTCACTATTTACAGAATGTCTATGAAATTCTTTATTCTGTTTATTTCAGAAAGTAATTGAAATTCTTCGACATTTATTCACGAAAATATTATTGATCTTTTGGAGAATCCTCAAACGATCAAATGCGTGATTTTAGCCGTTTAAAGCTCCCTCTTAATACCTGCCAGATTTAATTAGATGTTTCACTTGATCAATGCTCTTCTCTTAAGGGTCCAGAATTTTGTTTTTTCTTTGTTATGTAGAAGCATTGGCTTTTAACTTCGAATTACAGTTTAAATAAAACGGAAGAGATATTTAAGTTATTCATAACATTTTGTAATAAATAAATAAAATAAAATAATCAAACGACACAGTATTATTTAGATCTCATTGCATTTAGCACTTAATTAAATACGGCATGAATTCAGCTCTTAAATCTAGAGAAATTTCCTTTTAAATATTTCTATTTTCTGATAACAAAGTAGTTATTTGATTCAAAAACATTCAGTGCCAGTTGATTGAATATATTATCATTATTTTTTCTGTGCTTTCTTTATTTAAAAAAATAACTGTATAATTCTGTCGACTGTTTACTTCGAAAAATGAAGGAAATTATTGAGTTTATTAGCGAGCATTATGGATTATTCTGAGGAATTAAACTTTTAAGCTGTGTTGGCTCATGGCAATTGGGGCACGTTCAACAGATCGTAACTGCAAAGTCCTCCAAGTTCCCATTACAAATGATATCTCTGGGGGTACTGAATCAGGGATGAAGTCGGTCTCTGATTGGGATCTGAATTGTGACTTGAGGATGGATGAATGAGTTCAACCACCCCCTCAAAAGGGTTGCGTCGTGTGTGTTCGAGAAAAGTCGTACTTTCAGCTGAACGGTGCTTGTTCAAAACGAAAAGCGCACACTTCTACCTTCATTCAAAAGAGCTCTGCTCATTCGGGCTTGTTATGACCAAATGGCATTAGACCCACCACCACTATAGATTATTCTGAGGAATTGCACTTTTAAAAAACCTCGGACAACATCGTAAATCAGAATCTAAGGAACATAATGAAAGTTGAGTTCACCACACATAGTTAAATATTATTATGAAGCTACATAAAAATTAATATTAAGCTACACAATATAGCTGAGCATGATAAGCTTTACTTACCAAATTTAATCAAGAGTGGTTCTCTCAATCAATATAAACACCGAAAAGGAAATTTGCTTAGTTGAATTTCTTTGTTGATTTTCCTTTATTTTCCTTTGGTATGTCGAATCTTTTACCTTTTTTTGCCTTCTGACTGTAGAAATAAATGTAGTTTGTGGCATTCAGATTAAAATCAAATAATGAATTTTAGATCTCAGCATTCAGCGTTTAATTAAAGGCGGAATTTTCGGGTTTTAAATCTTTCCAAGTTTGTGTCAGCAATATTATTTAGTTAAAATCATATCTTTTTATTAATTTGGAATTTATTCACTCAAAATTAATTCCTAGAAATAAATCCAATTTACTTGATTCAGAAAGAAATCCATTTTTTTTAAATTTATCATAAAAGTAAACCATTATATTTTATTATCATTTGAATTCGATATTTACTAATATTCGACACTAATTAATTTGATGTGCTATTGATGTTAGGTCCTATTTTGAGCGAATTATTTAATGCTTTGCCGTAAAATTAACTTCTTTTCTTCCAAATATTTGTTTCTAGTATAATGGTCAAGAGACTGTATTACTTTACTGCTCTTGACAATACAGTATTTGCATCATAAAATTCAAAATTTCACCAAGCGTTTGAGATTTCCCGAGTAAAATTTCAGTGAAGCTTTCACGATGCCTTTTCAATACTTAATAACAACCGCAATACTTAATAAAAATAGAGAACATTAATCACGTTAATAAATGCTTAATACGAACTGAAAAAAATTACTTCTTTCAATCTGAAAATGCGTGAAAGTAGTAAGAGAGCGAGTCAGGGCAAAAATAAGCTTTAAGAACAGTGGAAAAAGCGTTTCATTACAGAAGTTTCAGGCTTAGCTATCTTACCAGAACGTACATTCTACCTTCTTACAATCATTCTTGCTTCAAAAGCAAGAATTATTTCTTTTATTTACAAGGTTGATACAGATATTATACTGTTGAACTCTAATATTAATATTGGTGTTAAATTATTATACAGCGAAAGAGAGCTTGAATCCGCTTACTTATATCATGACATCTCACACTCATACTTATATCAGAACATGTCATTCTCGCACTCAAAATACTCTCAGTGAGGTTTATTAAAGGTAAAAAGTCATTGAATATTGATCGAAATATTTGCCTATGTGTTTGAGTTTTGAAGAAATAAATATTTAAGCCTCTCGAATTAGTTAACAATACTGAAGAAAATCTATTCTCTTAGCAAATATATTCATACGCCATTAAACACTTAATTTTAACATTGGCTCAAAAATACATATCTAGACATATTACCAGTTTCAGATCAAGATACTTTGTCTCTCCAGGAACTTATTTCAATATTTAGTGAAAAAAATACCAGTTTCTTTCATCTCATGTCTAATTCTTTGCTATGAAGAAGCAATCAACAGAAAATATTAAAGAAAAGTCTAGAATCCTTTCAAAAATGGTCTCTTTCGATTACAATCGGTACAAGATAAGCACCTTTATTTATCACCATCTTCCCCTCTTTTTCTTTTCGGTTCACGTTTGTAGGTCCGTATTTGAATCGATTCCTTTTCTCTGAACTGATTCAAAAACATTCCAGATCTTTGGATGTCCCACAAAAGTCTGAATGCTTCTTTTCGACCATCTCGGTAGGAAGAAAAATACAATATCAGTGTTAAGCTAACTCGCAAGAGGCACTGCATAGAATAGAATAGATGCCTATTAAGGCATCTGATACGGCTGAGATTATATATATATATATATATATATATATATATATATATATATA
>JAPMOQ010014289.1:797380-823672 GCA_026543055.1 Argiope trifasciata
ATATATATATATATATATTAATTAACAAAATAAGACAACCTAATCAAAATAATCCATAGAAAAATCATTAGAAAAAAATAGTCAATAAAAAAGGAATCCGGCCTGAAAACTTCATCAGGAGCCACTTTCAAGCTGGGATTCTAAAACAGGGAATTTTTTTCTGTCAGGCGTCGATGGACAATGTCCGAAAGTACTGACGCCTCGTGGCCCGAAAAATCCCCCGAAGATGAAAGCAAAAGAGACATACCAATTCCAACAGTAAAAGACAAAAACAAATCAAAACATCAACAAATGAAACAAATACATATACAAAAGGTAAAACCATATAAGAAAGATCATAATTAATGACAAAATTAAGACAAAATTAAGAAAAATCAGTTCCCTGACCTGTTCGCTAGTTATCCGCCATTTACTTTTCATTATTTGGTTCTTATTCAATTACCTTTCATTTTGTGAACTTTTGCGTGTAATTCTGAATTGAGTTTTAATTTCGTTTTCGACCTAGTTGGTTTCATTTTAATTTTGTTGATCAAGAAATGGATTTTGATTGTTTTAATAATTTTATGATTGTATATATATATATATATATATAACTGATGCATTACCAGAATTTTTTTCATTCGCATGCAAAGTTGGTCCAGTAGTTGTACTTTTAAATCACCGAGATTTAATTATACAAAACTGTTCACTTTGAGACATGTACTCTATTTACTCTCTAAGCCATAGGCTCCCAACCTTAGGTGCCCCCTTTTCTAGGGAATATTTCAATACCGCCCCCACCCCCTACCATTCCAGACAAATTACAGCGTACATAATGCACGGTGAAAACAAGAATTAAATAAAAAAATTACTAATAGATAGAATATTGTTGGAATTGAAACGCTACTGAATTTCTTCTTTATTTAAAAAAGTTTTAGCTTTGCCTGTCATAAGGACGGAAAGGGTTTTTGATGATGTGAAATAATCCATAAAAACTATTGCTTTCTAAATAAATAAATTGACAGTTTCAGAGAGTAATCAAAACGCAAACTTAATTATATTAAAAAGTTTTTTTATTAAAATTTAAAGACATCGAATTTCTAACTTAACTAATGAGAAGACTGGATTTGATACATCTTAAGGATCTTGTTAATATCAGGCTCGATTTCATTTAAAAAGCAGTCATAAGTCGCCGCGTTCAGTAACATGGAGCCTACTTCTCTTTTTCGTTACTAATGTTGCTACAGCACTAAACCCATATTCTACAAATATGAAGATGGGAATGCTATCAGAAATCGTTGAACAATCGACCCTAACCCTGAATGCAGTTACGAAATCGACTTCTGCAGTCAAAATTCTTAGTAGCCATTATTGAATTTAATTTTCAATTCCTCATTTGTCGTCAGTTCTATTAGTTCTTTTAACTGAGGTGATCTTACTCTGTTGATATTGGAAAAAGGATCCAAAACCCAGTCTGGCCTTTCCATGTTTAAAATGTCCTGGAATCGTTCCTTGTAGTTATTGTAGACTATATTTGGTTAATCTTCTCACGCCCCTCCTTGCCATATCAACGCCCCCTCATTTTCTCTGGGTCTTTTATTGCGCCATGAAAACCTCAAACGCCCACGTTGGGAACCTATGCTCGAAACCGTTGTGTATTAAAATGTATGCATTTGGAAAACATTTATTTCTTAGTTGTGCAGATACTATATTAGAATTATTTTCCAGTGTTTATTTGATCGGTTCAAACATTGTTCTATCAAACTACCAAGATTTTATTATTCAGAAATGCACTTTATTGATTATTTTTGAAATTGCAAATAAAAAATTATTTTCCTGATGCATTAAAAGATTTTTTCATGCTCATACAAAGTATGTACAGAAGTTGTACTTTTAAATCACCGAGATTAAATGACACAAAACTGTTCACTTTGAGACTTGTACTCTATTTACTCTCTAAACTGTTGTATATTAAAATGTATGCATTTGGAAAAGAATAATTTCTTAGTTGTGCAGATACTATATTAGAATTATTTTCCCGTGTTTATTTGATCGGTTCAAATATTGAGCTATCAAACTACCAAAATTTTATTATTCAGAAATTTACTCTATTTATTATCTTAAAAACTATAAATTAAAAATTTTTATGCTTGTAAAAATTTTATTTCCTTGTAAGTGCAGACTTTACATCATAATTGTTTTTCATCTCATAAATGGTGGGTTCAGACTTTGCACACACAATTCAGCCATACAGATTTTACAAGAAGAAACGATAACTTTTAGGAATTTTCCTGCTTTCTTTCAAAAAAATCTATAATCATAAAAACCCTAACATACTTTAAGTTTTTTCTTTCCTCGAAGTGCAGATGTTAAGCAAGAATGATTTCTTTTATTTACGATACAGATATTATACGATTGTATTCCAATATTTCACTGCGCAGGAATTGCTTTATTGCATTCTTCATACCTCTTAAACAATTATAATTAAAATATTTATATTTTTCAAGTCCTTCATCCTGAAGCATCAAGACTTCTTTACAATTTAAATGAAACGTACGATTTTACTATACAGAATATATCTGTTAGTTTTCTAATCATTTGTTGTTACTTTTATATCCTTTCTCTCTACTATCCCTCGGTATTTTGCTAATGAAGAAAATCTGTTATTCCCCTGGAATCAACCGTAGATTCCCTCATCCTTTTTTACTACCATATATTCCCTCGTCCTCCATTTCTCCACAATAATCCAGATTTTGAAAAATTATATTATAGATTTCATCCATCGATTCCCTATAAATCTATTAGTCATTCATTAATTTGAAGACCGCTATAAGTATCATTTTTAATAAAGTCAATTCAATGTATGGTACAATGAGATAACAAAAGTCATCATCATTATTAAGTATATTTTCTAAAATATCTATTCACATGGCTTGTATTGTATTTCGGCATTATGTTGAAGGTCGTTTTCGCCTCGATCCCGGCACTTAAAGGCCCCGGATTCGAAATTCATTTGCCCTACTGTGTATGTTAACCTAGAGTACATTAAATCTAAAGTAGTGGGCCAAAGTTTTTCGCGTTGTACTAGCATGGAAATTTGAAGAAAGGATATTATTTCAGGTGTAATCCTTGTCATGTGATCCAGATTTTGAAAAATTGTTTAAAAAATTTATCCTAAAAAACTATCAATCATCGATTAATATTAAGACCGCTATAAGTTATCACTTTTAATAAAGTCAAGTCAACGTATGGTACAATGAGATGACAAAATGTCATAATAATAATAATGCATATTTTCTAAAATTTCTTTACGCATGCCTTGTATTGTATTTCAGCATTATGTTGAAGGCCGTTTTCGCCTCGATCCCGGCTCTTAAAGGCCCCAGATTCGAATTTCATTTGCCCTGCTGCGTCTGTTGACCTAGAGTACATTAAATCTAATGTAGTGTTAGTTAAGTCTAAAGTAGTAGACCTCATGAGGACGATATAGGTACAAGATGTTTAGTTATCAACCAATAAAAGATGAAGTAATAAACTACCGCAATTATCGAATAACACATATCAAATATGCCACACCAATTTATTTCGAAATATGGAGTATATATGGGAAGAAGGAAAAAGATAATTCTGCTGAACATCGCAAGTGAGTTTGTAACCATGTTTATATCTCAAGTAAATAGGTAAATATCCAAAGATATGCGCACACTGCTTGTGTCACTTGATTGTGGCATCACATAAGTTAACACCGCAAGTGCCGTGTGTCATATGACGTAAAACTCAACAACTACAAGTTGAGTTACATGAATTAATAGCAAAAATTTGCATTATTTGCTTGTTTTTAGTAAATTTCTTCATACATACTTGAATATTATTCAATGTAAATATGTTTGCATATTAGATATTAAGGGCTATTTATATTAGATCAGTGATTCTCAACCTGTGGGGCGCGCCCCCTAGGGGGGCGCGAGCATATCCAAGAGAAAATTTTGTTTAAAAAATTGATTAAGTGACTGAAAGGAAAGAACACACATACATACAAAACAAAATACATTTCGACATATGTAATAATTAACTTATTAAATTAAAACAACTTACTAAATTTTAAAAAAAATCAATAATTATTAGTGACTTCCTTCGGCCTGTCTTACAAAGCTGAGATCTAAATATTGCTGAGATCTATATTTTGTCTTCAAAGAAGCCACCGCAGAAAATCCAGTTTCACTAAGGTCAGATGTTGAAAATGGTAGTAGAATGCGAAATGCCCTTGTTTTTAGTGCAGAAAACTCATCATCCACTCCTGCCCAAAATTCAGAGAGTGATTTATTACTAAATTGTCTTTTGGTTTCGCCGCTTGCCATGAAGTCTATGATGGTTTCTTCCTCTTCAATTGAGAGTCCTTTGGGAGTATTTTGAAATTGACCCCTCACCCACTTGTAACTTGATATCAGTTTCTCATCAGCAAGAAAGTACTTTTTAAAATTCTTTGCTGGCACTGCTAAATGATGCTCAATGGTTACAAAAACAACTTTTACATGTTGTTCTTCAGCCTTGTAAGTTTTAATACAATCAATTAAATTTGCAAACATTGTTAAATTTTCTTGCTTTAAATTTCTGCTCCACAATTCCAATTTCCTACAAAAAGAATTAACTTTATCACTCGTTTCCAATATATGTGTATTTGCTCCTTGCAGTTGAAGATTCAAGTTATTTAATTTCTCGAATATGTCGGCCATGTAGCTCAATTTCATCACAAATAAACGATCTCGAAAATTCTCAGCTTCCGGTCTGTTTCCTGATCTAGGAAAACGGCGATTTCTTCTCTTAGTTCATAACTTTGCACGTTGCAAAAATTTCCCTCGTGATAATCATCTTGCCTCGCAATAAAATAGTAAAGCTGAATGTACTGCAGCCCCGTCTATTTAAAGAGTGGAAAAGATTCTTGATTTCAGGGCTCTCATTTTTATATAATTTACTACGGTTACAACCGTAGTTAACACAAAATACAAACCAGGACTCATTTCTTTGGAAGCCAAAGCTTCTCTGTGAATCATGCAATGTGTCCAGACGCACTGTGGCGATTTTTGTTTCACAAGTGCTTGAATACTTTGGAAACTTCCGGACATAGAGCGAGCACCATCGGTGCATATTTTGACGAAATTTTTCCATTCTATGTTTGCCTCGTTCATAAAATCATTTAAGATAGCAAATAATGCAAGTGTTGTTGCTTTCAGTTCTATTGGTTTGCAGAAAAGTAATTCTTTTACTACTGACAAATCATCACAAAATCTAACATAGGCAATGAAATGTGCATTTTTATTACTATCTGTTGCCTCATTGAGTTGTATTAAAAACTATTTGTCAGGTAACTTCGACAAACCTGACAATCTACATCTTCAGCTATATCAGCAATTCGACGGGCAACAGTAGCATTTGAAAGAGGTATAGACTGCAATTTTTTGCAAAATTATCTCTAAACATAATTTCTACAATCTCAATTGCGGCTGGCAAAATAAGCTCTTCACCAATGATGCGAGGCGTTTTACATCTGGCTATTTTATATGAAACTTTGTAAGAGGCAATTAAAGCTTTTTCATTCACAAAGTTTTTTTAAACAATGATTTTTGCTTTTCATATGATTTTGATTTTAATTCGAAGAATTATCTGGGTTTGTTTACGTACTCACTATGAAGCGTTTCCAAATGTCGTTTAAGTTTATTAGGTTTCATGCTGTATCCGCCAACTGTCTGCTGTCTGCCTCCAACATTTTTGAGCAAATGATACACAGGGGCCTTTCTTCTTCATTTACTTCAGTACTAGTGAATCCAAAATTTAAGTATTCTTGAGAATATTTTCTTGATTTTATTTTCGGAACCACGCTCGTCTGTGTACTTGTTCATGCTTGTCTATCGTCTAATGCTCGCTTACGCCCGCTTAAAAATTTATCCATGATTCTGAATAAGTTTGCTGCCGTGATTATTTAATACGGTGAATTGCAATTATACGAAATTATATATAACATACACATTCAGAATCGATTCAATAGCGATAGAAGGATCGACTCAAATGAGATTGTCTGGAATTGAAATTGGCGTCATAGAACTTTCTTTTTCTCCTTATGAGAAAACATTTTTTCACATCTGCGCAAGCTCCGAACTTAACTTTTAAGCTGACCAGACAAATTCCAGACAAATCGAAACTTCTCACGAAACCGTGAGAATGCCAAACATGGCGGGACGCAAGAGCAATAAAAAGGCATAGGATTCTTGGTTTTTCAATGCTGAGGATCGGTGTTGCAAATTTCCGTATTCTTGATAATTTGTAAAGTTTAAAATTAAGGTTGTAGTGAAGGTTTAGCACCAAAATACTCAAAATACATTATTATTGTATACATTTTATTGTATGCGGTGGGGAGGGGGGGCGATGAAAATTATGATTGAAAATTGGGCCGTGAATACTAAAAGGTTGAGAAACACTGTATTAGATGAAACTTCAGTGACCCGCATAGTTAAATTTATCATTCATGATTCACTACTAATACTCTTCAAATTTTTATTTCAACATTCATTATCATTGTTCATTATTTCCACAGTTAATTATCTAAAAAAAAAAGTTTTATCTTGTCACAAAGTTATTGAAAGAAGCACAAGAATATTTTAGATTTCGATTGTTTGTTTGTAAGCCCTAGAATATATATTTATATGTATAACCATAAAAGTATTAAAATTCATTTCCTGAGTCAACAAAAATTAAATCAAAACTAATTAGGTCGAAATTGAAATTAAAATTTAATTCGGAATTAAAGAACAAAAAGTTCACTAAAATTAAAAGTAAATTAAATAAAACATATTTAATTGGTGCTATATTAATTAATTGGGTGGTTCATTTTAATTTTGGTTGGATATTCGTGTGTAGTTTTATTATATATATTTTTGTTTTATTTGGTGATATTTTTAATGTTGCCTTGTTTTTGTATTTTTGCTGTTAAAATTGGTATGTCTCTTTTGCCTTAACTTTCGGGGTATTTTCAGGTCACGAGGGGTCAATACTGTTGGACATTGCCCGATGCCTCAAAGAAAAAATCCCTTATTTTGAATCCTTTCCTGAGTGTGAACCTTAAAAAAGTCTTCAGGCAGGATTATTTTTCTATTGGTTGTCATTTTGATTCGATTGTATTCCATTTTGCTTGGTTTATTTTGTCAATTAATTTAGATTCATTTGTATTTTAGTTGTAGCTGCATTTGAGCTCCCTAAATACAATGATTGTTTTTTTTATTTTAAATTTTAAACTTGTTTGAATCCGCAATAATTTTTAGTTTCGATCCCGTAATTAGTTTCGTTTACATAATTATATTAATTTAGATTAGTTTCATAAATATTTTATATTTTTTTACTATTCATTTGTGTGAACTTTTTGTTGTTTCATTTCGAATTAAATTTTAATTTCTATTTCGACCTAATTAGTTTCGTTTAAATTTCTGTTGACACAGGAAATGGGTTTTAATTATTTAAATGCTTATATGGTAGTTATATATATGTAAATGAAATTAAAAGCTCATTCATAATTTTTTTAATCCCAAGAAGCGGCACGTGTATTCAAAATAAGTAATACCATGCCAAGATTAACGATAAAGAAACGAAACTAACGATAAAAAAGCAGCATTAATAAGGAAATAAAACATATTTCAATTCTTCCTTGACAACAAAAATCAAAAAATGAAATGGATTTCCAATGAACAGTAGAAACTCGTTTTCTGAGAGTTCGAAATAATAAAATTAATAAATTTCAATTATTATTTGATTCTCGAATGATCAAAAGCCAACAAATATCAGTGTAGTACTAGAAGAGGGGACATTCGAACTTAATTTAATAAATAATAGTTTAAAAACCCATGAAATGCAGGATGATAATTTTTTTTAATTTCTCATCATTTCTTGATTAAAATCATGAATAATTCAGGCACCTTTTGAGAGGATGCGAAAAAATGCATGAAATTGGTAGCTGAGAAGGCTCTTTTTTTCTGTCTTTTCACCTGGGCTGATTCGCTTTTAATCTTCGATGAATTTCCATTTTACCATTTATTAGTTAGACCGCCCTTTGAGGCACGCTTTTCAATGCAAATTCTTTTGGTAAAAAAAGATAATAGGATTCAATTTAATTTTAATTAAGAGAGGGGATCCATCCAAATTGCATTAGGGAACCAGGAAAATTAAATTTTCTCTTGGGATATTATTTTACGATATGGCTTCTGTTTATGCCATTAAAATGAATTTGCAAAAGTGATCAAATTTTCAGTAAGAAAAATTGTTATAAATCGTTTTACACATTGTAAAAATTATTTTTCATTTTAAAAATATAATTTTCCTTTTATATGATCAGCGTTTATGTTAGTATTTATGCTTACAACATTAACATTAGAAAAAATTGTTACAAATAAAATATTTAATGTTTTAAGACTAGAGCATAAATTTGAAAATACTTTAATGCACGTAATTTTTACTTAATTTAAGAGAAATATTTTATAGTTCACAGATAATTATTGAACTAAAAGGGATTAGTTTTTCGTGTAATGAATAGTTTAACATAGTTTGATACAGTATAACTATAATTGAAATAAATATGTTTAGATTTCAATTATAAAGAATGTGCTAAACCAATCGTAATAGTATTTCATGTACATAACACTTAATAGCCATGGAGAATCAATTTAATGTTTAAGAATAGATACAGTATAACTATAATTGAAATAACAGTCTAACTAAAATCGAATAAAATTATAAAGAATGCGCTAAGCTAATCGTAACAGTATTTCATGTACATAATATCTAAAAGCCGTGGAGAATCAATTTTATAAAATGAAAAATTAAAGTTTAATTTTTACTAATAAGGGCTGATCTAGAACTTTCTGTCCAATTTGCAAGTAAAGCAGATTTAAGAACTAAAAAAAGGATAATCTTATGTCGTTAAAGTAAAATTCAGTGGATATTTTCATATAAAAATATTTCTCATTGCAGTTGCATTTCATTTCCCGAATACAGCTGAATTTTTAGTTATTAGTAATGTTTATTGATTTTACAGTTCAAAAATTACTTTTTTTACATTTTTGCTTTTTTTTTTCATTTCATAATCAAATTATTTTGTACTTTCTGTTTTTCAAATGAAGTACGGATTTCTTGTGATCAAACCTTATTTCTGAATATGAAAATAGATAAAAACTCTCTTATTAAGAGACACTTCGGTTCAGTTTCTAATCACCTGCGCTGCATTAAGAAAATTAAACAATATTCAATTCGGACCAGGGTAAAATTGTCAGAAAATCTGACTCGTCAAAATATTTTTCCCACCCATTTTTAAAGTGTTCAGGAATTAATAAATAAATACAAGAATGATACTTCTTGTATACAGCCGACCACCTCGCCAGCACTGAACGTAGTTGTATCGACAGGATTTGTTGTGGTCGACTGCTGAACAAGAATGATACTATACAAAAATCCCCTGTGATAAACTGAATGTTTCAATAAATTAACGAACAATCCCCATTGCAATTTTAAATCTCTAAAACCCTTTACTTAAATCGATCCATTTTTTTTTTCAAAAAAAAATTCAGTTAAAAAATTTTTCTACTATCAAAGTTTAAAGTAATACTTCATGTAGAGTCCACCAAGACACCATCTCTCCTTTCACTCCAAAAAAGTAACACACTAAGAATAAATTATTCTTAGAACTACGTAATGCACCTTCGTTAGAGTTTCCCAGCCTCCACAACTCAGTTTTTTTATGTGCATAACATAGTGGAAAGTAGCAGGGAGAATCGCTATACCTGATCTCCACAAAAGAATTCCAGTACTGCCACCTGAGCAACCCCAGAAGGCTGACACAAGAGTAAGTGATGCCTCGAGGGGTCACACTGTCGCTCTAGTAATTAACCAACTCCAATTGGAGCGTCGAGTTTCTCACATTAACAGCTCCAAGCAATCACATTATTTTCCTCGTTAGCATCTCTTGGGTATAACCGCAAAAAGCGAGGAGGGCAAATTTTTCCTTACATCAGATCAGTTGCTGTTTTAACACGCCTAACGATGAATGATTTTCGAACTGGACAGTAACATGAACACTTTATTCCTTGTTTTTATGTATAGAAAAAAATTCATACGTTTAACGAGGTTTGGGAGAGGAAGTAATTCGAAATATTTTTACCAAAATATTCACATTCAGGCTATTAATTATTTTTGCTTTCAAAGATACAAAATGTTTAATTTATCCAACAACGTTAAAAACACTGGTTATCGACCACATTGACGAATTAAAAAAAAAATGATATTCCTTGTGGTTCAGACTTTCCTCTTTCGAAAACAGTTAATCTTTTCTAGGAAAACGGGAGGCCTGGCCTATCATCCAGGGTCCAGTATTTTTTCAGCTAACATTTGTCTTTAACTATAATGCTCTCAAAACTTTAATTTTTATAATAATTCCCCACCATGATATCTCATAAACAAATCGAGGTACTTACACAAAAACTTCAGCGTGTGTTTTAAATAATATGGACAATGAAATGAACCAAAAGTTTTATTGTTGGCAAACTACTTTTTCATTTATAGGTGTTTTTAGAAAAATTAAATTGAAAAAATGTATATATACGTATATTTTTGCCCATAACCTTTTTACATCTCAAGATATTTCTTAAATTTGGATTCATTTCATTCATCTATAACTCGTGTATAAAGAAAAATAGGATTGCTGCATTGAAATTTTGTGAAGACTATTTATTGTTTTAACCAAATTTCATAAGAATTTACTACATATTTTCCTGTTGCTCAAAATATATTATATTTTCAAATAATTTTGTTGTACTTATAGTCTTTTGTATTATAATTGACAATACATCTAAAACCCATAGCTTTAAATAGTTTTAAGAAAATCTAATTTTTCAAAAATTTTCCTTCGAACGTAACTTAAATTTGAATTCCGAGATCTCAAGTATTTGTTCATTTAATTAAAGTATTATGCTACTGATGTTTTCAGGGATTCTACCATTGCCGGATATCAAGAGATTCGACACATGGGAAGAAAATGAGGACTCTGTTTTGAAAAATATTTTTCAACAGAGCCATTCTGACTTCTTAGCAGAAGTGAAAGAATTTTTATTCCGTGATTTCTCCAGGAAGCTGACTCAATTTTTTTAAATAGAATTTTTTTTCCAAATAACACCTCTGCCTGAAACAAAAATGATTCATTTTATTGTCGTAGAAAAATTTTCGGCAGAAGCATTCTTACTTCGTAGAATTTTTAGATAGTAGGTGAAAGAATTTTTATTCCGTGATTTCTCCAAGAATTCCGTAATTTTTATTCCATGATTTCAGTTTTTTCAAATGGAATCTTTTTCCAAATAACACCTCCACCTGAAACAAAAATGATTTATATTAGTTTCCTTTTAGTCGAGAAAAATAGTAACTATACACAACATGTATAAAGCGGATTTATCTCTATGGAACTAAGCTATATAAAAGTTCAAAGCAGAATTAATTTTTTAGCAAAAAGTCTGCAAACATAAATTGGTTGTGAAGTTTTCAACACAAATACTTGAAAACATAATTATTTCTGAATTTTTTAAAGCATAGAAGTGTAGATTCATTATTTATTCTTGCTCTACGTAAAGTAGTTGTATTTTAAGCTGATAAGTAAGTTTATAATTTAGAATTCGATAATTTTATTTCAAACGTAATATTATTTTTTTGTTTCGTCTGTCATTCTATAAATACAAATTCGAAAATTCTAAATCGCATCTTAAGTTTAGAGCAAATTCAGTATTAAAACAAAGATCGGTAGATTTAAACTGTAGGACTTTTAAGCTAAGCAAATGATACTATGATACATACTTTAAGATTTTCAATCACGAGGAAAAATAAACTTGAGGCGGAAATATTTGTACCAGAAAAGAAGTCAATATGACAAATCAAATCTGTTAGTCTTTCTTTAAACCATATTATCTTATGCTTTAGAAAAATAAATCTTTATTGATTAATAGATAAGAATGTAGGACTTTTAATAGGTAATGTTGACACTTTTCCCAGGTTTTTGATTTTCTATCACTTTTATTCGATAGAAGAAAATAAACAAATTCTGAAAGACAAATACATTCCATTATGTTCTTGAGAGAGATGGGTTAGGACATGGCCTCACCGAATTCACATCTTTTATAATGGCGCAAAGTGAATGAATGATCTGCTCTCTGATGTGCAACTGGCTCTTAGTAATATAATAAATTTGTTGAATTAGAAAACATGCTTCAGTGAGAATCAAATGTGTTCCGATTGGAAAAACAGCTTTCATATAGTATTGTTTATGCTGCCCGGCATTATTGTTTGGATTTCAACAATAATTAGTACCGTGTGAAAATAGTTGCTGAAATGTCTTTCTCGACGTTCAACAAACATTCCCAAACGCCTTCGAAACAAAGCTTGGTAGACTTCAACTGTAAGCTAGGCAAATGATATTATGATACATACTTCAAGTCATATGACCTTAGTTTGAAATGACCGTCCCAAAATAGCACTAGTGTTTCTTTACAATGGGACGTTAATATAACTAAACTAAACTCAAGAGTTTCAATCACGACGAAAAATAAATTGTAGTGGAAATATTCTTACCAGAAGAGAAATCAATATGACAAATCAAATCCGTTAGTTTTTCTTCAAACCATATCCTCTCATACTTTAGAAAAATAAGTCCTTATTCATTAATAAATAATAAAGTATATTAATATTGATGTCCCCCTTTTTTGATTTTCTGTCACTGTTATTTGAATAAAAAAAATAATAAAAAAATGCTGTAATACAAATACGTTCCATTAAGAGATGGGTTAGAACATAATGAAAACATACCCTAACCTAGTTAACATCCTTATATTAATTTTTAAAAAAATTTAAATTTCAACATTCAAATCCAAACGCTAATTTTGATGAGCAGACTGGAATAAAACAAGCCACAGTTTTGAAAAATTCCTACTACTAGAAACAAACTCCATCATAGGGCGATTCGATCGTTACATCTGTTCAAGTAGAATTAACAATGGATTTCTTTTTACATATCGATTATTTCTCTAAAGTTTTTAGATATTTCAAAAACCCGGTAAGTATAACACTAAACATAATAACACCAATTTTTTTTTATAAATTTTGTATGGTTGTATTTAAAACATTGATACTAAGTGTTATCGTTGTAACTAACATTTCAGAATGCTATAAACCCTGTTATTTCCCATAAATCCACTTGTGGGTTGTTATCTCATTTATACACAGTATGAGGCTTGTTGCCCAGTCTGATCGATTTCTGGGTTAGGGCAATGGTCATTCAGTATAATACAATTGACTCATCACCTCTACAAGTGAATAGTGTCACTTTCAAGTGCTTCTCATGTTGTCCCACCAATCAAACCACTGAACGCGAGGAGAACTGCGGCACGAGAAAAGGTGGGAAGTTATTATAGCAAATGTGTTTGAAATTTTTTTACTGAAGACTTCTAGTTGCACAAACTAAATCAGAAATATTGTTTGTGAATAAGTGCCTCTGCCATAAAGTTGACTTGACTTTAGAGTGCTAAAGAAACTTCAATTATAGTGCTCTAAAATATTTTAGCAGAATAAATTGTTATCATAAAAAATTCTATGCTATATTCAAAAGAAATTTATTATACGTTTTGACATTGCTCTTTAATCCTTTTTCGTTTTATTAATATCTCTCATGCGTAGTAAGGTATACGACTAAGTTAAAAGTATTGGTTATCGATCACACTGGCGATTTTTTAAAAATTTTTATTATTTTTTGTTCAGACTTTTCTCTACGCCCAAAACAGTTTATTTTTTCTAAAAAAAGGAAAGCATGACCTGAATTCCAGGGTCACACATTTTTTAACTAGAATTTGTATTTAGCTTCAATTTTCGCAAAACTTTCATTTTCGTAAAAATTCTCTACCGTTAACGTGATATCCCCAAAACTAATCGAGATATTTACATAAAAATTTAAGCGTGTATTTTAAATAGTATGGACAATGAAATGAGTTCGAAGTTTTATAGTTGGTGAAATACTTTTTCATTCATAAGTGTTTTTAAATCAATTAAGTTGTAAATTTATGGTAAAAAAGTAGATATTCGCATATTTTTACCCATCACTTCTTTGCATCCCAAAGTGTTCTTAGATTTTGGTTCATTTCATTCATCATTGTATTCTATAACTTGTGCACAAAGTAAAATAGGATTGCTGCATTGCAATTTTGTGTTGAGTGTTAACCCTTTTGGTTAAATTTCATTAAAATTTACTGCAAATTTTCCCATTTCTCAAAATATATTATATTTCCAAATAATTGTTTTCGTATAACTTATGAGCAAAGAAAAATGCGATTGCTGCATTACAATTTTTTGTTGAGTGTTAACCATTCTGGCCATATTTCATTAAAATTTACAACACACTTTCCCATTTCTCAAAATATATTATATTTTCAACGAATTATTTTTGTATTTATAGTTTTTATTATTGACAATACATCTAAAAATCATAAATAATCTCTAAAAATACCAATTTTTCAAAATTTTTCCTTCGAACGTAGTCGGTTATCTTAAAATGAGTTTAAATTTGGTGGACTGCATTCTGTTTAAGGTTTGAAAATGGCTAAATATGAAAAACGCAGTTCTTCTTTTCTAAAATTTGCATTGTAATTGTTGAAAACTTGAAGCTAATGTTTATTACATTAGCTAAAAATATATATAAATTTTGCGAAAAAAACCTGAAAATTAAAAAAAAAAAGTTTTTTTAACTAATGTTTATTATATTGGTTTAAAAAAGCGGTGAAATTTTTTTTTAACACTCCTCGATTTATTAGTACTTCTATTATTACTAATCTATTTAAGACTCATCTAATACAATTACGCCCAGCTCAAGTATAGGATTGGTTGCTTATTAAATACAGGATACTTCCCATTATATGGTGAAATATTTTTCCTTAGCATAGGATTTATCACAATTAACATTATTTATTTTGTTTCTTAATAAATTATTTCGATTTTTAACAGTTTTCACTCCTCCAGTTTATTTGATTCATTCGCTGTTATATCACTATTTACAGTTTAAATTAAATCAGCACGTTCAAATACACATTCATTTTTCATTCCTCTTAAACATGTTTACTATAACTTCTTTAATTAATTAATTCTTACTGCTCACATTTGCTATTATTGTGATGTTTACGAAAATAATAAAATAGGAAAAAATTCAATCGAATATTGAAGCGAATTTAGCTGAATTCCTTTAATTTAATCCTCTTAATTAATCTTGGAACTAAAGGGTATTTAAAGCAACTTTTAAAAGGGCCATGAAGCAACTTTTAAAAGGGCCATGAAGCAACTTTCCTCTTTTGTTAGAAGAAATTTATTCAATAAAATCGCAGAATATTTTTAAAACAGTGTTTGAGACCATGTTATTAAGCAAACTAATGCTCAAGTAAAGTAAGAAGTAGTAAGTAAAGTAAGAGTAAAGAAGTAGTAAGAGTAAAAAAGCCTTTTAAGGTAGAAAATGTATCCAATGATATAGAAAAATAATTGATGTACGAAACTGATTTGTTATTATTATATGTTATTGCACACTTTAACGGATATAGGGACTCTTCAGTGGCCTGGTGGTTAGTCTTGGCTTTGGAACCAGAGGGCTGCAAGTTTGTGACCAGATTCCATCGAAGAACATTGTGTGACGGGACGACTGTTGCATGTTAAATCCATCAGAACAAACGTCCTCCTGCTGGTGAGCTGTGGTTTGAATATGTTTTTTTGCATAAAATGCTTCATACACTGGTTTAATGTTTGAGCTATATATAGACAAGACCTTGCCACCAAGCACCACCGCGGTGGCCTGGTGGTAAGGTATCGGCTTCGGAGGGTTGCAGTTGGAGGCCCGATTCCACTGAAGAATCGCCGTGTAAGCGGGTCTTTTGCACTTTAAATCCGTTGGGACCAAACGTCCTCCAGCTGGTATGGTGTAAAAGAATGGAGAGGGGGGTGTCAGCTCAGGTGTCCTCCTCGTCATCTGATCGCGGCTCAAAATGATGAGGTATGTCCCAAAATAGCCCAAGTGTTTCTTCTAAACGGGACGTTAATATAACTTAACGGATATAGGTCTTTATTCTATTAAATAGTAAGCTAAATCATAAGATACGAGGAATTTTATACTGTTATAAGCTTCATGAAATTGTAGGAAATAATAAATTTCAGACTTTAGCAGTAATATATGTAGTTCAATATCGATAAATTTAATGTTCCACTCATATTGATTTGTAGTATTGAAATTTCATTTCTAATTTTTCATTCTTAACCCTCGATTTCCCATCTAGTATCACCGTAGGTTTCCAAGAGGGAAAGAAAATTCTACGAGATAGCTCCTGAAAATAATCGAAAGAACATACAGAAAGATAGGAGATGTACTTTGCATTAACCTCAGCTTTTTCCCCATTCCAAGTCAATTGCTATAGCCATTGTTACGCGCCGTTGATAAAACCAGTGTTCCATGAGATCGAATCGAAACGGGGTTTTTTTTCTGCTTAGTTATTAAATATTCGAAAATTTTGCATTTAGATTGTAGTTCGTTCAGTTTAATCAATCAGATTTGGTTTTGCTTTCATAAGAGCCTGATTATCCAGAAAAGAGAGAGAAAATATTACCTGTTCAAATATTTTTTTTTTAAAATTTAATCATTCCTGAAGTTAGCTATTAATTATCCTTATTCTAAAATTTTGTTTTAATTAAGAGTTCTAAAATTATTCAAATATTGTATTATCATTTTGAGAGTTAGAAGTGAGAACTTCTATATGTATGACTTCAACGATTTTTTTACTTAAAAGTATGTTTTTTTTATTTTGCAGAACTCGCATTTGAGTCAATTTGGAAGGTATTTCGCCTTAAAAATAATGTTCTTTTATTTCTGATTCATAATTTATCGTTAAAATCAAATAAAAATAAATTTATTTATAATTATAAATTTATAAATTTATTTGAATCAATCAGAAAAAAGAAGTTAAGCTATCAGTAATAATTTATTTGCTTCTGAAAATATAAAATTAATGAATTATTAAGAAGACAAAACCTTGGTTTGTAGGAATGTACTTGTTATTTACTTCATCCTTCTACCCTACTGAAACAATACTCATTAACTATTAAAGCTTACCCAAGAATATATATATATATATATTGATATCTCTGCAATTTCAATTTTATCGTCATAGAGAAATTTCGCCTTAGTTGATACTCATTATGCTAAACATAGAAGTTAAAAGTAGAAAAGTTCTGATCTCTACTAAATCATATACAAAGGAATTGAGAAAAATATTTAAAATATTAAAATAACTTTCCTTCATTATCTTTCCTCTAAATATAAATGTAATTTCCTATTCTTTTATGACTTTATCATATCAATCAATAGAGTATCTGGAATACAATCAACTGAAATAATTTTTAAATTTGAATTAAACTTCTGAAATCAAAACAAAATAACAAATGTTGCTCTCGCTCAGTTGTGTACCTTATGCCATGATAAAATATCAAATAGAGGTTTTGTTTATTCATTTGAAGATATAAATAGTTTGATTCATTCCTTTATGTAGTTTAATTGTTACTTTATATAGTTTCCTTTAAATAGTCTTATTCATTCCTAAATATTTTCTTGCATTCAAAAATCATACTTATATAGTGTACTATAATATACCATAAACAACTATAAACGTATATAATATAAATTTTTTTCAAAAAAAACACACACACATAAAATGGTCTAAAGAAATGAAATATTTTATCGCATAATTAAGAATTAAAGATTTTTTTAATACCAATTAAATTTCACCAATTTCAATTAATACTAATTTAATTTCAACCGATTTCACCCATTTCCACTCAATATTATTACCCGAATTCTACTTTCCATTTTGAGAAGTTACTGATATGATTTCAATGAATGAATCTGAATTTCATCGTACTTTTACATCAGCCATAAACATATATGAAACTATAATTTAAAAAAAAACACGCATAAAATGGAATAAAGAACTGAAATAGAAATGTTTTATGCCGTAATTAAAATAAAAGATTTTTTTAATACATATTCAACTGATTTCAACTATTTTCTGTCCATATTATCATCCAAATTCTTTGCATTTTGGGAAGTCACTAATACAATTTCAATGAATGAATCTGAATTTCATCGTACTTATACATCAGCTATAAACGTATATGAGGTAATTTTTTTTTCAAAAAAATATAAAATGGAATAAAGAACTGAAATAGAAATGTTTTATGCCGTAATTAAAATAAAAGATTTTTTTAATACATATTCAACTGATTTCAACTATTTCTTTTCCATATTATCATCCAAATTCTACTTTGCCTTTTGAGAAGTTACTAATATAATTTCAATTACATTATCTATAAACGTACAGTACTTATACATCACTTATACAGTACTTATACATCACTTATACAGTACTTATACAAACGTATAGTACTTATACATAAGCTATAAACGTATATGAAATAATAACTTTTAAAAATAAATGGACTGAAGAACTGAAATAGAAATGTTTTATGGTGTAATTAAAAATCAAAGATTTTTTGAATACAGATTCCCCTATTTCTTTTCCATATTATCATCTCAATTCCACTTTGCATTTTGAGAAGCTACGATTTCAATGAATGAATCTGTCATCGACCACTGTCCCTCAGTTATGAAATTGGATGGTCCGTGAAGGTATTAGCAGCAATCTAGCAGCTGCAGGGGGAAACGCCACCTCAACTGCCAAATTGGGAGGAGCCTTGGGCGGCCTGAAACAGCTCGACCATCAAGAGCGTCAATGGATATTTTCAGACGCCCATGGCATTTGGCTGCGCTTTTGGCGACCAATGTCTGATAGATTGGCCGACAGTTCAGTCGCATTCAGCCATGAAAGCGCTCGCTGAAGCGTCACGAGGTTGCCATGGCAACTAGTCCAGACACAGCTAGCGAGAGATGCTGCTGACGCACCACAAAGTTTGAAGGTATCGAAAGTTTATTAAATGCAGAAATGGGCCCGAAATTTGGGAGGGTCTAACCATATTAGGGAAGATAATCGCGTTAATACAAATCCATGGTCATTTAGAAATATATGGATAAATTGCAATTAAAATTTTAATAGATTTGAAGAAGGATTCTGCTTTTGATATATATATGTCACAGTAAAAGTAATAATTGGGTGATTGTATAAAATTACCGGTGATTATATATAATCATCAATGAATTTGGTAAATATGATAAATTATTTTATATTTATCAAATTAACCAGTTAGTTTATAAAATTCCGTTACGAGTTGGAGAATTTATAAACTAACCAGTAAATTTGATAAATATGAAATAATTTGTCACTTACCAAATTCAATGGTGATTATGTATACCGTTTAGATTATAAAATCTTAATAAAAATTTACCGATTAGTTTATAAAATCCCCATTACGAGTTGGAGATTTTATAAACTAACCGGTAAATTTGATAAATATAAAATAATTTATCATATTTACCAAATTCAGTGGTGATTATGTAAAATCACCGGTAATTTTATATAATCACCGAATTAACTTTTACCGTAGCATATATATCATAAATAAAGAAATGCGACCTATACAAATGAAAGACACGTTAAAAAGAACAATAACTTTTTTTAAGTTACATATCTTTAAGATATATCAGCGAACATTATGCTTTCTATAGCGTATCTTAATGTATCCTAGGTTTATTTAGGAAGGGTCCTTTTACAGTTCTTACTGATATTTCTATTAAAATATGCAACATGTCTCCTTATGAACAGAATTCAATTTTATAGAATTGTCCCTTTCACTCTTAACTAGCTTTAGTAGGGAGAAAACGAGAGTTCTGGCACAAAATGACCTCAGTTGACCCCTGTTGAAATGGTTGATAGCGAAAACCCTTCCTTGCAACTCACCCCCTCCCCCTTCGAAGACAGATAAGGCTTATCTTTCCTTTCGGACTTTTGGAACTTTGAATGATTTCTAAATAAAATGTCTCGAAATGTTAGTAATTATTTTTTTTCAATAATTGATTATTTCCCTTAGAAGCTTAAACATTTGTAGAAAGTTTCGTGCTTCTTTGACTGATTGTGATTTTACATACACTGAGTGAAATTTTAAATGCACTTCATCTTCCAATTTATTTCTTTGATTATTATTTTTTTTTATTGAAAGCATTTTTAATTTTTCTTTGAGGGATATGTTAAGATTTTATTCATTTTCTAAAATAGTACTAAGGTTAATTCTTATAAAAGTTGTGTTTTTAAGAATATTTTCATAACTGTTGTTTAATATGAAATCAACTTTGTACGGATCTTTTGTTTCCCTGGCTTCGAATTCTTTCAGCAGTATGAAAAAAAATAATCTAGAAATGGTTAACTTTTAATATATTGAAATACAATTTTTCCCTTTGAGATCCTGAATATTTTTAATGGTTTTTTTTTTTTTTTTTTTTTTAAATATTGGGACTTGATTGATTTTCTTTACCACTACTGTCAAAAGTTCATCTTAATGAATTCTCATATAAGCTATTTTTTATATGAAATCAATTTTATACGGAATTTTTCTTTCAATTTATCAGCTTGATTAAATTTTCTGATTTGACACAAATTTTCTCTTTGCTTTGAGCATTGCTTTTCCAATGAAAAGGTGTTGAGAGTGTATTCCTCTCAATACAATAAAAGACTGACCATTACAAAAATATCTTAGATGTAAATAGGTTTTCCTTAGATAATGAAAATAAACTCGAATATTTAATTTTCTATCGATATAGTATGAACAAAGAGCGAAATTAATTTAAAATTCACCGCTGCAAATGGGAAAAAAATTATTGAGAGAAATAGATTTAATTGAACGGATTTTTTTTAAGAATGAATTATTTCATGAGGATCTATTCTTCTTCTAATTTCCTAGCTTTGACTAATTTTTCTTGCATGTTATAAATTCTCTCTATTGTATTAACGTTACTTTTCAGTAATTAAAATGAGCCCAACATACATCGTCAATAAAATATAAAATCAATTAAATTATAACTTCTTGAGCATGAATGTTTTCTTGCATAATGAAATTTGTTGAAATTAAAACAAGAATTTCATCCTTCTATTAATAGCAAGCATAACAAAACGGTACACTGTTTTTTAAGTTCACGGTTTTTAAGGAAAAATTCTTCCGACATAGAGAAATAGACTAAATTCTTTCGTTTAAGTTTGCATTATTATCTTAATCTCTAAAAATGAATAGGGAAAATGCTAAAAGTTAAATATATTACTCCTCAAGTTTTAATTCCTTAAAATAGATCAATGCGCTAACAGATATATAAATTTGCCTTCAGTAATAGCTACCATCAAACCATTTATTTTACATTCAATGCATATTTTGACCACACAATATTTGAAACAAATTACTAACGATTTTTAAGATTAACAATAAAAGGATTTTATTTTAACCAGTGTCCGCGTTTACTTCAGTAATTTTTTGCCAGTTAATTTTTTTTCAAAAGCTAATCTTTATGGTAGTAAGCCAAAATGTTTCGTCGGACACTGGTCTTGGCGATTACAAGATTTCTGTCTGTAGTATAAGATCATAAAAACTTCAGAATTAGATCGGCAAGATATAGTTTATAAAATATTACTTTTGCTGAAATATATCAAAATAAGCAAATTAGAAATTTCATTTCTTCTACGTTTATTTTCAGAACATTTAGATTTATCAGTTTCTAGATATCAGTTTCGGCATAAAAAATAATTATTTCCGAATTTAAAAAAAAAAAAAAAAAAAAAAAAAAAAAAAAAAAAAAAAAAAAAAAATTGGATATTTAACCTACGAAATGAAAATCTACCGCTCGGAATTTTTTTCTTCTTATATTCAACAAGAATCAGCTTTTTGAATGTCCCAGTTTTTTTGTTTTTTTTTATTCTATAGAATTTCATTTTAGAGCAGAGAGATTAATCTGAAAAGGGATGTTACTGGTTTAAAGAAAAATCTGGGAGAGAAAAAAATTGTTATTATTGCTTTTCCGAAAATTCAATCATTTTGATGTATAACTAAATACAACAACTTTACCACCGTATATTCTCATCCACACCCTTCTGCATTTTTCAATCGCTTTCAACAAAATTTCATTATTTTCATTTATTTCAAAATTTCCACTAATATTAACGATCATTAACCTGAATTTAACTATAAAAAACCAAAAATTCTGAGATTTTTTAAGCTTTTAATTACTTAATTTCGTTTTAAAGTTGAAATTTTCAACGTTATTTCAAAAATATAATGCATTAATTGAAGCTTGTCTGTTCTCAAGTTTTAATTCTATATGCATATATTAGATCTATGAATTTACTTTCATTCATGCCTTCCATAAAAGAATATTTTATCTATGATGAGGACAATAATTCTTTTCCTATGCTGAATATTTTATAGGTTATATTCATAAGTCAAAGAATATTTTAGAAAGAATATAAGTCAAAGAGTACAGATCGTCGGAAATGGGTTCAGCTATAGTTAACTAATCTTGAGGAAAGTCGCGCGCTATTACAACACAAGTGGCAAATGAGGGGACTGGCAAAACCCATTTCCGACGATCTGTATACTTCTGGAAACAGGCGTATTTCCCCCTAAACTCTAACTATACAAATATTTCGCAAAAGTATGTATGGACATTGATAAGTGCTCTGACTTATGAATATAACCAATAAATTCTTCAGCAAATGAAAAGAATTAATATCCTCATCATATATAAAATATTCTTTGACTTATGAATATAACCTATAAAATATTCAGCATAGGGAAAGAATTATTGTCCTCATCATAGATAAAATATTCTTTTATGGAAGGCATGAATGAAAGTAAATTCATAGATCTAATATATGCATATAGAATTAAAACTTGAGAACAGACAAGATTCAATTAATGCATTATATATTTGAAATGACGTTGAAAATTTCAACTTTAAAACGAAATTAAGTAATTAAAAGTTTAAAAAATCTCAGAATTTTTGGTTTTTTATAGTTAAATTCAGGTTAATGATCGTTAATATTAGTGGAAATTTTGAAATAAATGAAAATAATGAAATTTTGTTGAAAGCGATTGAAAAATGCAGAAGGGTGTGGATGAGAATATACGGTGGTAAAGTTGTTGTATTTAGTTATACATCAAAATGATTGAATTTTCGGAAAAGCAATAATAACAATTTTTTTCTCTCCCAGATTTTTCTTTAAACCAGTAACATCCCTTTTCAGATTAATCTCTCTGCTCTAAAATGAAATTCTATAGAATAAAAAAAAACAAAAAAACTGGGACATTCAAAAAGCTGATTCTTGTTGAATATAAGAAGAAAAAAATTCCGAGCGGTAGATTTTCATTTCGTAGGTTAAATATCCAATTTTTTTTTTTTTTTTTTTTTTTTTTTTTTTTTTTTTTTTTTTTTTTTAAATTCGGAAATAATTATTTTTTATGCCGAAACTGATATCTAGAAACTGATAAATCTAAATGTTCTGAAAATAAACGTAGAAGAAATGAAATTTCTAATTTGCTTATTTTGATATATTTCAGCAAAAGTAATATTTTATAAACTATATCTTGCCGATCTAATTCTGAAGTTTTTATGATCTTATACTACAGACAGAAATCTTGTAATCGCCAAGACCAGTGTCCGACGAAACATTTTGGCTTACTACCATAAAGATTAGCTTTTGAAAAAAAATTAACTGGCAAAAAATTACTGAAGTAAACGCGGACACTGGTTAAAATAAAATCCTTTTATTGTTAATCTTAAAAATCGTTAGTAATTTGTTTCAAATATTGTGTGGTCAAAATATGCATTGAATGTAAAATAAATGGTTTGATGGTAGCTATTACTGAAGGCAAATTTATATATCTGTTAGCGCATTGATCTATTTTAAGGAATTAAAACTTGAGGAGTAATATATTTAACTTTTAGCATTTTCCCTATTCATTTTTAGAGATTAAGATAATAATGCAAACTTAAACGAAAGAATTTAGTCTATTTCTCTATGTCGGAAGAATTTTTCCTTAAAAACCGTGAACTTAAAAAACAGTGTACCGTTTTGTTATGCTTGCTATTAATAGAAGGATGAAATTCTTGTTTTAATTTCAACAAATTTCATTATGCAAGAAAACATTCATGCTCAAGAAGTTATAATTTAATTGATTTTATATTTTATTGACGATGTATGTTGGGCTCATTTTAATTACTGAAAAGTAACGTTAATACAATAGAGAGAATTTATAACATGCAAGAAAAATTAGTCAAAGCTAGGAAATTAGAAGAAGAATAGATCCTCATGAAATAATTCATTCTTAAAAAAAATCCGTTCAATTAAATCTATTTCTCTCAATAATTTTTTTCCCATTTGCAGCGGTGAATTTTAAATTAATTTCGCTCTTTGTTCATACTATATCGATAGAAAATTAAATATTCGAGTTTATTTTCATTATCTAAGGAAAACCTATTTACATCTAAGATATTTTTGTAATGGTCAGTCTTTTATTGTATTGAGAGGAATGCACTCTCAACACCTTTTCATTGGAAAAGCAATGCTCAAAGCAAAGAGAAAATTTGTGTCAAATCAGAAAATTTAATCAAGCTGATAAATTGAAAGAAAAATTCCGTATAAAATTGATTTCATATAAAAAATAGCTTATATGAGAATTCATTAAGATGAACTTTTGACAGTAGTGGTAAAGAAAATCAATCAAGTCCCAATATTTAAAAAAAAAAAAAAAAAAAAACCATTAAAAATATTCAGGATCTCAAAGGGAAAAATTGTATTTCAATATATTAAAAGTTAACTATTTCTAGATTTTTTTTCATACTGCTGAAAGAATTCGAAGCCAGGGAAACAAAAGATCCGTACAAAGTTGATTTCATATTAAACAACAGTTATGAAAATATTCTTAAAAACACAACTTTTATAAGAATTAACCTTAGTACTATTTTAGAAAATGAATAATATCTTAACATATCCCTCAAAGAAAAATTAAAAATGCTTTCAATAAAAAAATAATAATAATCAAAGAAATAAATTGGAAGATGAAGTGCATTTAAAATTTCACTCAGTGTATGTAAAATCACAATCAGTCAAAGAAGCACGAAACTTTCTACAAATGTTTAAGCTTCTAAGGGAAATAATCAATTATTGAAAAAAAATAATTACTAACATTTCGAAACATTTTATTTAGAAATCATTCAAAGTTCCAAAAGTCCGAAAGGAAAGATAAGCCTTATCTGTCTTCGAAGGGGGAGGGGGTGAGTTGCAAGGAAGGGTTTTCGCTATCAACCATTTCAACAGGGGTCAACTGAGGTCATTTTGTGCCAGAACTCTCATTTTCTCCCTACTAGCTTTTTGGGTAGAATACAGTAAAATTTATTTTTTTGTTTTCCTTTCTTTTATGTTTCCAAAATAATATAGATTTTTTTATCCTTTTATTCAATAAATCACCGTGTCTTCATAACCTTTGTACTACTCTGTGTGTTTAGAGTTTCTACTTAGATTTCTATTAAATTATGCAACCTTTCTCCGTACGAATAGAATTCAATTTTTCCTTTTACTCTTAGCTAGCTTTATTGAGTAGAATACAGCAAATTTATTATTTTTTTTTATTTTCTTTTGTGTTCCCTAAATAATCTAGATTTTTTGAAATTCTTTTTTTCAATAAATCATCGTGTCTTCATAATCTTTGTATTACTATGTGTGTTATGAAATTTTTTATTTTGAATTCTTTTAAGAAACAGGACATAATTTGTTCTACCATCTACATTTGAAATTTAACTCTACTACTTTTCTACGTATAGTTGCATTCTTAGTAAGGGGGAAAGAACAACAAGGATATGTAATAAAAAGATGGTATTGGGACAAATGCGTACTAACCACTTTCGTAAAGGTCGTAAAAGACCAATAAAGCACTTTAAGCCCATTGAAAAAAGGGGGTAGGGAGTAATTAGTCTAGGTTTGCAAAAAACATGTTATCTGTTGGCAAGAGTATTTGGCGGGAAAGGGTATTGGCGTTTTAACTAAGTTTTGATGCGTAAACATAAGAAAAAAAGTTTTGTCTCTATGTGTACGAGATATGCTGGCTCTCAACACACCGTACCGTTTAGCTACGAAATTTGGCAAATATTTACTTTGAAGGATAGAAAAGTGATTTTTTAAAAATTTAATTAAAAAATAAAAGAAATATTGACTTTATTTTCGTTATAACTTTCTA
>JAPMOQ010014289.1:838922-858283 GCA_026543055.1 Argiope trifasciata
GAAGATGAGAAACAAAACGGATCTAAGAATCAAAGAAATTCTGGACGGAGAATTCTTGCACGCCATGATTCAAGAGAAGGAAACTATGCGTGAGGCGGCCAAAGCAAACATCTTCAAAGTGCAAGAAGAGACCCGAAGTCAGTATAATAGAGGGAGAGAGGGTAGAGAGAGTTCCAGACACCAAAGAATTCGGACCGTTCCGCTACCGCGACCGGAAACCGTCGAGACATGATCCTCTTCAAAGGGCCGAAACTGGAATTCTTGTGTTGAAGAATTCATCGGCAAATGCTCAAGGTGCCACGCGTAGGTGGAAGAGAGCAACTCCTGTTATTTATTGTTCATCTCCATGCCATTGCAATCAATTCTTCATCAGTAAAACTTCATTGTAAAAATCATCTAATTTTAATCCTTCAATAAACCAATAGTAATCTAAACCAGTGGACTGATGAATTAAAAACCCATCACACCCACATACATACAATTATATTGAATTATTGATAAGACTTTAATTAATCTATCCTGAATTTTCCATTTTTATTTTGATTTGATATAAAGAACGTTTGAAAAAAAATATGTAAGAATATGAGAATAGATTTTACAAACGGTACCACTTACCGATTCCTGTTTACTTAATATGTGGTGAATGTTTGAAAAAAAAAGATTTGTAAGAATATGAGAAAAGATTTTAGAAATGGTACCATTTACCGGTTCCTGTTTATTTAATACGTGGTGAGCGTTTGAGAAAAAGATTTATAAGAATATAAATAAAGATTTTACAAACGGTACCACTAACCGAATCCTATTTATCTAATGCGTGGTTTTTCCGCTAATTAGATTTATCAGCCTTTCATATTGCTTGCAGCACAGGCATATCAAATAGGATACTGTTTGGAATATCAATTTTTTCTAAAAGTTGCTAATCAGAACTAAGTGGTTGATTTTACATTTATTAACTGATTATATTAATAACATATTTTTATCTTATATCTCAACAGTTTTATATAATTATTAATCACTGAAAATGATCTTTCTTATAAAAACATATGAAGGAATTTGTGGTCGACTGTGAAAAATTCACATCTCTTTCATTTCTATAATACATATTATTGTTTCTTTATTATCTTATTTTTATTGAAAGATTAATTTAATAGATAATTTATGCAAAAGCATTGGTTAAAATTTCCTTTTTCGATTAAGGCTTTAGTAAATATATTCCCAAATTGAGGTGAGAACACATTATATTCTGATGGTATTTATGCTAGGCCTATTAGGATATATCTCAGAAAATCTTATGTGTTACGCAACCAAAATGAGAAAAAGAATTTTAAGTTCTTTTTATTTAAAGTCTGGAAATGTATAACTTTGTAACCTATAATAAAAAATATTCTCCATATATTTTCAGTTATTTTAAATCACTTTAATCATTAGTCCTCAGTTTAATACATTCTGAGAAACGGAACAAATAGTTATGAAATTTCCTCAAAAATATTTGTTTATTTTTATATTAGTCGAGTTTGGGAAAGATTCATCAATTTTAATGTGAATAATTATCAATCAAATATAAAATAATTATTCATGTTACCAGAAATATATAAAACTTAAGCATTCAGTAAAGGAAAAACATATAATAAAGGCTAGCTTCGCTAAATTTCAAGTATACTTTAACTATATAGATTGAGATGAGGTTTTCTAATTTCAGTGTCATATTTGGAGAATTATATATTTGGCCTACTGTAATGTATTTCTATCGTTGTGAATCACCTTTTATTGGTAAGAATTTCGGAAAGTGTATCCCGTTTCTAGCCAGTTTTCTGCACTTCACTATGCTTATTTTGTTTCTGAGCCAAAAATACATTTAATAATAATTTTAGATGTAACTAAATTTAAAATATAAACAAGGCTCTAATTATCTAGCCATAGATTTGAAGATGCTTCATGATCAATTCGCTAATCTTCATGCCCTGGCAACCAATGAACAAATCCTAAAGTCTATTCCACGAAACTGTAAACCACGCCCATGTCACCTGGATATCACTGCTAAATTCCACTTTCTTTTGTTAAATGTGATTCAATGATAACCCGTGGCGTGTGCTTGGGTTGTTAGAAATGCTAGCCCAGATGGGTTTTAAGGACTGGGAAATTTTCCAATTATACTCAAAGGATGTCCGAGCTCACATTTGCTTAATAGTTTAAGAGAAGATCTATTGTGTATAATTTCATAATAACACTGGTTGTCACTGCAGTTTTTGATAGAGAAGGAGATTTTTTTTTTGAAAGAGAAACTCGGGGAATAACTGAACTAAAATGATCTTAAGAATGAGAAGTGTAACAGGTCGGTATTATATGAAGTTATTTTTATTACCAGTAATAAAGTAGGCAATTGCAATCAACATCATAGTAGTGCGTCATAATAATTCTTTAATTATTATATTAAAAAATAATGTTATTATGTTATTATAAGAATACTGTAAGTTATTTACTAATAGGCATTTCCGTTGGTCCATAAGTGTTCAAATTTCTAATTAGGGCTCCCGTGGGACGATAACTTAATCTAATTTAGGGCACTAAAATATATCAAGATTGTTTTTAGATTCATGAAACATGAAAATAATAAGCCATAGATTTGGATAGCCTCCGAGTTCAGGCATCTATAACAGGTTATAAATTTATAGTAAAAATCAATTTAGAAATTTATCTTTCTTTCAATAAAAAACAACCCAACTATGATTATTGTATGGTAACAACGGACATCAGTTTTATCTCTTTTTTTTTTAAATTCTATAATCTATACTTTCATATCCAATCTTATCAATAGACACCTCTTTCGACATCCCATTTGAATAACGTGGAGAGATAAGCCTACTTTATTTTTTCCGATCCAAATAGAACTTCCCGTAAATAAAATCCATCCAATAACAAGTATGTCAGAGATGGGAAATTCCAAAGGGTTTCAAGACTTGATCTTCTGGAACAGGTAAATGTGACTCGAGAGGGTATTCAAGAACGTAGACACCAGACCAATCACTTCATCGTATTCAGGATTTGACTAAGTCTACTCTCCCTAGAGTAGATTGGAGTTATCGTACTGAGATAAATAGTCCATGTAAGCAGATTCAAGTTCTATTGTTCTATAGATTTTTTTTTGGGGGGGGGGGTCTTCTGAAAGAATCTCAGTACGTGCGTTATCGGCTCAAGGCCGTGTATCAAGCTCTTTGAGAGGATAGGGGAATATAGCTTCTGCTTCACTATTTTATATTGATGTGTAAGAATCCCATTTTTTTAGGGTTTATATTTAGTCCTTTTATCAATTTGTATGCAAAGCACGTAATTCTGTTTCCTAAGCAGCAAGAGATGTGTAAATTATTTGGTTCCTTTGCATATTGGATTTTTCAAGCGTAAAATATTTACAGTTGAATGAAGTAAATAAATTAGGTTTTGCAACGTGAATGACGCAAGTAAATTTCGAATTTTGGTTTTTTTTTTCTAAGCACTTCTCATAATAAGCTTTCCTTTTTTTTTTTTCTTTCGCTTCACTTGTTTGAAAATTATTTGTTGAATTAACATGAAAAATGAATTTCTTGAGAAATATTATTGGATAAAGAATTTCCAGAAATAGTCAGCAGTGCATAGAAAGTGGATGAAAATAGCTTGTTCAATAACACAGGGGAAAAAAATGGGGAAAGGCATTTATTGAGCGTTTCCATAAGAAATTTAGGAGGGAAATGGCCGGATAACAATCTTTAAATAGAATAGAGACATTAAAGAATTTATTAACCTAATTAGTTGAATTATTATTTCACTAATAATTAAAAAAATTTCAATTATTAAAATAGATATAATATAGTAATTCATCTAATTCCTTATCCAATAATATTTATTTCGAAATATCATTGGATAAAGTGTTTCCAGGAATAGTCAAAAGTGCGTAGAAGATGGATGAAAATAACTTGTTCTCTAAGCAGCAAAAAAAAAAAAAAAAAAAAAAAAAAAAGACATTTATTGAGAGTTTCCATGGGAAATTTAGGGGGGAAATGGTCGGATAGCTTTTTTAATTAGAATATACATTAAATATTTTATTAATCGTAATTAGTTGAATTACTACTTTATTAATAATTAAAATGTATCAATTATTAAAATGGATATATGTCTCGTTTCTTTTATAATTAATCCACTAATGTTCTCTTTATTAGGAAATTTTTGAGATGAATGTGGGGGGGGGTCATTTATTGAGCGTTTCCATAGGAAATTTAGGAAGGAAATGGTGGGATAACAATATTTGAATACAAGAGAGACATTAAAGAATTTATTAATCGTATTTAGTTGAATTACTAATTTATTAATAATTAAAATTTGTCAATTATTAAAATGGATAAATGTCTCTTTTCTTTTATAGTTAAACCACTAATATTCCCTTTATTAAGAAATTTTTCAAACAATAATAAATATCTAAAAAGCTTTTTAAATGGAAATGTCCTATAAGAATTATTTTAATGCTCTAATTCGTTGATTAAATCAAATTAAATTTGGTTTCATTCAAAGTTTTAAGTCCCATTTTGGGCTTTGATTATGAGTTATGTTTAGATGATACGGACAGCGTTCAGAAATTGTTTAGAGAGGAATTTTGGAGTATAGGTTTCAAAATTTTCGTTGCTACTCTAAAGAAGAAAGGAATTAAATAATCGAGGTCATAAATTCAAATAAAATTTGATTTAACTTTCAATTGAGATAATGAAACAAGCGGAATTTTTAGAAATACTTTTCATGCGTTTCTTATGTGCTGAAGTAAAAAGCTTAATAGATAAAATAATTGCAGAAGATAGATATTATTGTGTTTATAAGCTCTATGAAATTAGTTTTAAATTCATACATAACGTACAATACGCATTAAGCCTATAGGCTACAAAAATCCTTGAGTTCCATCTAGTTTTTTATGTTTGAGACGGAAATTTTCCCAGGAAAAAAGCTGATTCAAAACTTCTTGGATTTGATCTTTCACAATGATACGTAAATCGTCAGACAGTTTAGTTTAGTTTAGTTATATTAACATCCCAATGTAAAGCAACACTTGAGCTATTTTGGGACGGACCTTGTCATTTTGAACCACGGTCAAAAGACGAGAAAGACACCTGAGCTGGTACCCCCCTCTCTAGCCCACACCACACCAGCGGGAGGACGTTTGGCCTGACAGATTGAACGCGCAAGAGACCCCCTCACACGACGGTTCATCGGTGGAATCAAGTCTCGAATCTGAAACCCTCCGGTTCCGAATTAAAAAATTCACATAAACACATTCGAGTTATTCAATAATAATCTATTTTATTTTTTACTAAAAGCTAATTTAAAAAATAAAAATCTGTTTACATAGTAGAGATAAAATCCCTTTTTATAGTACTTTGAAAACATATAAATAATTTCATATTAATTCTTTGATTACAAATCATAATTTTAAAAATATTAATTTGAACAATAATAGTTTTCTTTACATCCATCCCGAAGATATAGAAAACCTTTTTTAAACATTAACTAGACAGAATTATCTTTAAACATAATTTATTCACTACTGTATTTTTATGCTCCAGTTGAAGTTATATTTATCCTAATTCTTTAAACTGAACATTTTCTTAGCTTTAGTTGATGAGTGTAGATGAAGTATGTTGTCAAACGGCTAAAGTGAAGAGTCAATCAATAATTCGCTAATTTAACAACGAATTGACAACTGTTTTTGAAATGGGATTTTTTTTTTTCTTTTTTCTTTCTAAAGTCCTATCAAATGTGCTCGAGATAAGTAAGCAATACAGCTGTCTGAATATTCTAATATGACATTAAACAGAAATTATATATATTATAAAAAAGCTTTTAAGACAATATTTTAAATAGTATTTAAAAGAAAAAATATTTATTCAAAAAGACGTCAAAATAGCATGAGTGTGAGGTAGTCATAAATAATACTTCGATGCAAAATGGAATTTTAACACCACTTATAAGTATTTAATTAGTAATGTAGCTTAATTTCTTTATATTATTGGGTCTAGAGCTATAGTCTTAAGATTTTGTTTTGAGTTCTATACTGATGATAAAAGCAAAATGTTACTTATCTTTGGTTCGTTAATAAAATTATCAATTAAAATACTTTTATCATTTTTATGTTTTTATTTTTTTGCATCGTACAAGAAATTTCATTAATTTTATTTAGTATTTAAAATAATTTGGAATAGTAGAATAAATTTTTTGTCAAATTCATTATCAGATCGACCATCTAGTTTTTAATCGCATTTTATTTCAAAATTAATTTATTAACTATAGATATAAAAAAATCAGTATTTTCATGTATATATTATCAAACACATTAGTGTCAAATTTCAGAATTTGAGTACATCGAAAATTGAGTGAAACTTTGATTATAGAAGTTTACATTTAGAAATATGAAACGAAGAAAATCGAAACAAAATTGTATAACTAATAGCCTTTTTTCGTTCCAAGTTTCATTTCTGCATAGTAACATTTTTTAAAAAAAGGATTTAGGAAATGAAAGTTTTTTTTAACAATTGCTAACCTAATTAAAATTTACCATAAAAAAAATGAAACTTGGGATAGCTTATCTAAACAAAGTAGTATAATAATAGCCTTTTTTTGTCCAAAGTTTAATTTCTTTTAATAAATCAACTTTTTTTAAAAATGCTTTAGGAAATGCAATGTTTTTTTTTTTGTTTTTGTTTTTTGTTTTTACAGTGATGACCTAATTAAAATTTAGCACATAAAAACGAAGCTTGGGATCGTTTATTGAAGCAAAATAATCTAAACAAAGAAAATCTAAACAAAATAGTATAATAGTAGCCTTTTTTCGTTCAAGTTCGCAACATTTTTGAAAAAGTGTTGTAGGAAATGAAGGGTTTTTTTTTTTTTTTTTTTTTTTTTTTTTTACAATTACTAATCTAATTAACCTTATAAAAAATTTAACTTGGGATCGTTTAGGTATGAAACTCTACTCAGAATCCCACAATACTTTAGCTTCCCCACCACTTCACTTCGACAAACCACCCCACTTCAGGAGCTGCAACCACATCTCACATTCCTGAAATAAATGATAAGCACTTCACGGCTCTGAAGTAATATCTAATGAAACGTTTTTCCCCCCTTCATATTTAGTTTCTTCATCGTAATTTTGCCTTCCTGGCATTCGGATTGTGACATGGGTGGTTAGAGGGGTGCACGAAATGAAGTCTGATAGGAATTTAACGCTGCCATACCCTTGGGGATAGCAGACGAATCCTCTGTGCAGCTGCGTTGTTTCCGGTGGAGGTCGGCTGCAATTTCCGCATTCCGATAACAACCACAAAAGCTGTTGATTCAGATTCAACCTCAGCCGCTAGAAATCACTTTGATTTATGCTGGTTAGGCCTTTTCCTCTTGGTCACGTGAAATTCCTTGTGGTCCTCGTTTCCAAAAGGCTCCTCAAATGTAATTGATTCAGAACTGTATTCTTTTGAATCAAACTAAAAGGTATTCAGCATTTGAGATTTTAAATTCAATTTCGCTGAAATAATCGATGCAAATCTGGTTGGTTCCTTGATTTTGAAGAATGTAATTCCAAACCTCTTAAGGTTAGTCTTTCGTAGAAATAGTATTTTTAATATGGTATAAAAATTTCAAAATAGAAGCTTGTAAATAAGTTAAATTAAGTATATGATTTTTGTTCTAAAAATATTGTAAATTCAAGCGTAAGATTTCTTTACTAGAAAATCACATTTGAGAATCTGAAATGCAGCTTTCTATTTGATTTACCTACGTTTCTAACTTTCCAAGAATAAGAATTATTTTTTATTTTGCGGCTGAAATTTCCAACTGAAATAAAAATATAATAATATTATATAATTAAAAAAGAAAATAACTGGATATAAATGTATAGAATATTTAGTTTGAAAAGATACAAGCATAAGGTTTTATTTTTACCAGAATATCCCATTTGCGAATTTTAAACCATTTGATTTATCTACGTTTCTAAATTTCCAAGAATGAGAATTCTTTTTTATTACACCGCTGAAACTCCCAACCGAAATAGAATTCATGATTGTCTATAAATAAAGAAAATAACTGGATATAAATATACAGAAGATTTAGTTTGAAAAGATACGAAAAGAATGAAAGCAATTAATGAAAGCAATTAATGAAAGCAATATACCTCTAGAGAGAGAGTTATTAGTGAGAGAGACTATTAGAGTTATACTTCTTGTATACAGCCGACCATCCGCCACCACTGACAGTAGCAGTATCAAAAATGTAATTATTATAATACATTATTATAGTAAAAGTAATTATTATAGTAAATATAAAAAGATCGAGTTATACTATAAAATTAGATGTATATTGAGATAATAGCTTTATATCAAGCTTAGATTTATATTTTGCATGTGCAATGTTTGACTAGTATCTGAAACTTTTTTTCTTAATATAGAAACAAAGACAAAATGGCATTATTCTCCTTTTATGCTGTAAGGTTAGGAAGAAGATGCAACCATAATTTCCTTGGAACGAAGATTTAAAATATCTTTAAACTTAAGAAAACAATATATCAAAAACCTGTTAATATTACTTAAATGAATTGTGCTAAAATGTGTCAATTCAAATCTTTTCTTTACCTCAGCTAGCATGCTATATGATGCATGACTAGAAAAATCGAATGTCTGTCTTATTCAGCATTTACCTTACATTAGTAGAGTCTTGAAAGAAAAATAAAGCATAAGCAGAAAAAGAAGTCAGGATGTGAAGAAGTTGTCCCATTGAAAGAAATATTGGTCACTATCCATACAAAGTTTTATTCTTTTAGCATTTCAATTGAATCTATTATGTCTCCTCGGCGAGCTATTTAGAGATTTCACCTTGGTAAATAGCTACGATAAAGATCCAAATTTTTATGTTTTATTTTAGATCATTGTACTATGCCTATAACCACCCCCTAGATGTAAGCAATAAGCTGGTCAAGTTTCATCGCGATCGAATGAATGCTTTAGGAAGACATAAAGACAAACATTCATTTTTATTTACATAGAGGCGCGTATTCGCAAGGTTTTCTTTTTCTATTCTTTAATGGTTAGTACAAACGACGGTTCACAACCTTGTAACACATTTTCAATTGTCTTTGGGGTTTCAGTTCCCTGCTTCTTTTATTTCAAATGCATCTTCTATGCCTTTGCGTTTTGAGATTCTTCCATGCTTTTTTTCACAGAAGTTTAGGCATAATTTTTCAGTTTATTCCCTCTACTTTGCTTTTTTATTTCTTTCCTTGACTCAAAATTCTGGCAAAGGACATACAGATTCAAATGTGATGTTAAATATCGTTTTTTTATATTTTGTGTGTAGAAAAGATTAATTGGCCAGTATTACTCTACAGGATGATTATAGAATAGGGCAAGTTACATTACATAGAAAGGACTACATCTATTTTTCCTTCCCGACTTAAGCCTATTCTCCCTAGAGTAGATTGCAGTTATCGTATTGAGATAAATAGTCCATGTAAGCATATTTCTACTGTTCCATAGATTTTTTTTGGGGGGGAGGGGGGGATCTTCTAAAAGAAACACTCTCTTCGCTCACCATAACGTTTGGCGCTATAAAATCGTTCGTCTCTACAAACTCGCTGGTAGGGGAGTATTGTGGGGACATCTTAATAAGCCAGTAACAGCCACTAGACATCAGCGTACGCCTTTGTCGAATGGTTAAGTTACTGGACTTCAAACCCAAACATCGCAGATTTCATCCTTGGCAGAATTCAATCCACACCTTGACACAATTCCAGTCAAGACAACAGCCACATGAGCTCGTTGTGGCTTTAATAAAGAAACATTGACAATAGATAAAAATTGGTCCGTTTCTTTAAAATTATGGAGAATAAAAATAGTTAAAGAATTCCACGTTTGTTTCTTCAAACAATTCTTTACATCTGTGCATAAGCTAATAGAACAATAAAGAAAATCATATTAGAACTATAGAAACGAAATACATTGATACACTAAGAATAAGAACTTTCCAAAGTAAGGTTGTATGAGTCTGCTCCAAGAGTTAATTTTACTTAAAACAGTAGTCATACGAAACCAAATACTTTAAAACTCGCAGTTCTTCAGAGAAATAAAAAAAAATTCTTACATCTGGAGAACTTTCTCCGATCAAATGTCTTGGCTTAATGATTACAGTGCCATGGATATGATCGAATGTGAATACCTTGAGTCAGTCAAAAATTAGAGATGTAACAATGCTCCAGCGTATCCATCAGTCTCAACTCTCCCTATAAATGAAAACAAGCGTTATAACAAAATGTATTATAATCAATGATATGAATGTATCCAATGATAGATAGTACAATAATCAGTGATATGAAAATATCCAATGAAAGATAGTACAGTAATGAATGATATGAAAATATCCAATGAAAGATAGTACAATAATGAATTATATGAAAATATCCAATGAGAGATAGTACAATAATGAATTATATGAAAATATCCAATGAGAGATAGTAAAATAATCAATGATATAAAAGTATCCAATGAAAACTAGTACAATAATCAATGATATGAAAATATTCAAAGATAGATAGCAAAATAATCAATGATATGAAAGTATCCAGTGATAGAAAGTAAAATAATCAATGATATGAAAGTATCCAATGATAGACAGTAAAATAATCAATGATATGAAAATATCCAATGAAAGATAGTAAAATAATCAATACTATAAATTAAAACACGTTTTTTAAGGTACACTGCGTATTATGAGGAAGAATTTCAACCAATGATATAAAGCTCATTTTCAAGCCACGACTCTAAGCTAAACTAAACGATGTAAAACAATAGTGAATTCTGTAATTTGAACTCAGCAAATATTATTTGTTTCTTTAGTCTAATACATTGAGAACAATTCGTCAGGCAATTCATATTTAATATCAATTCGATCGATTATAAAGGGAATTCGTTACAATGAATTAAGAAAAATTTAATATTCTCGGAACCAAAATATAAGAATTTAATATTATTCAATAGATTCTTTATTAATTAAATTTTATTTAGTAGCAAATTTCATGAAATTCCACGGTAAAATGTTTTTCTATCATATCTTAAGTCATAATTTAAAAATATTTTTACTTATTCCCAAAACTGCAAAATTCTACAGAGTAATTTTGCACATTTAATATATTTTATTGAATTTTCAAAAGCAAAATTTTAATAAAAACAACTAATTTCAGTTTTCTGTCACGGTTATCTACTTTCAGTGAACTGCTGGAACTAAAGAACTAAGGTAGTCAAGCAAATGTAAGCTTTGTTACGAAATTCATAACTGTGGCGAACCATTGTTAGACATACAAAATAAATTTTGTTGAAATCCTGAACTTATTACGAGCTTCATTCATTACATTCTTTGTTTATTTATGTAAACTGCCTTAACGCGAAAATGGGCAGGGGAATTTTTTTGGATTTAACTGGGGAGATATATGATATGCGGTATATGAGACCGCATTTCATTTATACTCAAATTAAATTTTTGAATAAATGAATTAGTATAAAAAGTTGCCAATATATTTTTCAGATATATTTCTTGATATATAGATATATTTTAGAAATATTTTCAAAATATACTATCATTAAAAAAATGCTATATAGCATACAGTTTCTTCTCAAATTACACATTGCATTAAATAATATTCTTGAAAAATACATTACTTTATACTTTTTAAATCATATTTATTTTTCAAATATATAAAGGTATATAGTAAACAATATAATGTAAAACTCACCAATTATAGGAATTTTTTTTTTTTTAAATGACAATGGATAAAATTGGTTCTTTTTTTTATCGTCTTGTGTGACTTTCGTAGCAGGGTTTTCTATGACAATTTTAAATATACAATTTTATCCATTGTAATTTTTTCCATTACATTTTGTACTAGTATAAAAATCAACCAATAAATTCTGTATATATTTCTCTCGGTATATTAATATGTTTTATAAATTTTTGAAAATACATTATCACAAAAAATAATTATGATTGAACATACGTATCAGAATCAGCTGAATGCGAAGTTTCATCGAAAAACACTTCTGTACAGTTATTTTTATCATTTCAATCACTTTCTGCTTCATTAAAAAATATCTGGAGCACTGCTTCATAATAGGATCACTAAATTGGGTGATATTTCGAGGCCTAAGTTTTAGCGCCATCTTCTAATCCTTATTTATCACTGGTACGCTAACAGGGAGGTGTGGTTTTAGAGATCATGGTCAAAAAAAACAACTGTTTTAAAACGCACGAAGCCGATTGACGTTTATTGAAAATCCCAAAACACTAAGCTACAGGGTCAATCCATTCATTTGAGATAAAATTGGAATAAGGATTACATAAAATCCCTTTTTAGTGATCTCACAGGCCGCATATCCCCAATTAAGGGTTAAAGCCATTTCTACCTCTAAATAATGTGTTGAGATTTTCGCCTAAATTGTTTTCAAGTCACTAAATAAAAGTTTAGAGAAATAAAAGTACCATTGACAGCTGTTTGGAGAAAAACATTAAACTTAATATGCGCGATCTAACGAATATTCAGTATTGAATTGAGGAATAAGTTTAATTTTATGTGAGATTTTCTACTACAAGCAATAGTAGAAAACCTCACTGCATTTTTTCTTGTGAAATTCTGATTTTTACTACATTTACGTGAAGCAATAAAACCATTTTTTCACGTTCTGGATATGAATACAAATTACCTTATAACAAGCGTTTATTTTTTGTTTCTTAAATGAAATTTAGCTGTGAAAAGAAAAGGTTTGCTCGAAATGTTTATCACCACCAACAAAACTGCGAAAAACGACTTTAAAAATCATGTTTACTCGTGCCGAAATAAACGATCGATTGAACACTAAAAGAGACACTCCCTTTTTCCCTCGAAAATAAAATTTTCTTCCCAGAGTGAGTTGTTTATTATATCCAAGCAGAGGAAGGAAGTTTTCGGAAATACTAAGACGTAAATCCAAGAAAAACGCCGGAAGCGGAAAAAATAGATATTTTCCCAAAGAAAAAAAAAAGAAGGCCAAGATCAAAATGTGTGGGAAGCCTATGCAACAAATATACGAACGAATCAACTGAAAAATAAAAGTCTTCCCTATCAAAATATATTTCTATCTCAGGTTTCGCATCTCAGAGATGACGTATTTTTTCAGAAGTGGTTCCATTTTCTTCTAACACAAATTATCTCTCCTCTGAAAGTAAATGCACTTGCAGAATAAATAGCCTCCCTTCAAAGACTTGGGAACAGTAGAAAAGGTCTAAAAGGGGCAGCCCGGAGACGCCAATGCATTTATGTATTAAGAAGATACGATCGATCAGAACGGAATTTTTAAGATGTGAGGCAGCTTGCTTACATGCATTCTTCCTAATTGAAAAGTAGATACCCATTCTTGTTTTTCCTTTCCCCCTTCCCTGCTAGTATACTATCGATATTCGTTAACGTATTAAAGGTTCCGAAATGATCGAAGTTTTTTCCCCCTTCCTTAGTAGACGAAACTTCGCGGAGATTTATTCTTTTGTTAGGAAAATTCGAATATTAGAATGCCTCAACGATTAGGAATTGTATATCTAAGAATATATGGATAAAAGTGTCAGGAAATGAATGCTTTTGGATTGCAGTGATCTCATCAATAAAAAAAATGTTCCGATACGATATGTTGTATGGAATCACATTTCAATGAGTTATGTCCTTTCTGAAGTATCTAAATAGTATATTGAAATAATATATCATTTCTAATATTAAATACGAAGTTAAATCATCAGAATAATTCATTAAAAAGCCAAAAATATCGCTTGAATACTCTTAAGGAAATTAATATCTTTCATATTTTAGAATAATAAATGCTCAAAATACGTTTTATCATCTTATTAAATTTCATAAACTAAGTGGTTAGGATTAAAATTCAGAATTAATATTCCTATTTTTATTTTCTAGCACATGATTCTTATATACTTATTATTTGCACTTTCCGCAAGTGCAAGTAATAAGTATTCAACGTTTTACCTCAATCCGATAAGCGGTACGTCAGCGCATAAGATACATGCAGACAAACATTTGTTGTTATTGATATAGATTAATAATCTAGCATAATTGCTTCCAAAAGAGTGGAAATATAGAAAAATACATAAATATGTTATTTCATTTTCATAGTTTTAACTTGTTTCAGCAAAGCATATTACTATTTCATACACAAGAATATATATTCAGAACAGTGAAGAAAAACTGAAAGATTGGATTTTCGTGTCTAAATAAAAGACTCAATGTGAGGAGGAACAATTGTTCAAAAAATCATAAACATTGAAATTACCTAGAAACGAGCATACGAATATTAAAATAGCTTAATTAGGTCAAAAATTCTATCGTAAATAACATATCACAGAAAAAACACATTAACCTCTCTCAAAATAAATTATATGATAAGTATTTCTATAATTAACTCTTAGATTAACTAAAATAAAGCAGAAAAGAAGGTATTTTTTAAGCCTGACAATACCATCTATATTCTAATAAACGTCTGTTTGGTGTCCAAGCATTATTGCGACGTGTGGTCTATTGACTAGACCTCCATGTAACGATTTTCTATAAGACAAGAACATTAACATCCCTGTGTCCAGACTAGTCAGCTGCCCCATGAGATTTCTGTCAGGCCGAAAGCCACCTAGAGGAGGGTTTGAAATTTCAAATAGCATTTTAATATGACCTCGCTGTAGTAGCTATTAACTTTTCGTTTGTTTCTTTAAACAGTCAGATGCAAAATTTAGAAATTTCAGAAATCTCACTAAACAAATTCTACTATCAATAAAACAATAATATAACAGATTTTTCAGATTATTTCTCTTTGAATTGACTTTATTATATTGCGTTCCGATGCAATTTTTAAAACATTTTACAAAAAATTCATTTTTTAGCGCAAAAAAGATCCATTTTTAGATTAAGACATTTGAAATATAAATTCATTTACAATTTAAATAATAATTTATATTACTTATTTACAATTTAATAATAAATCTATTTATATGGTTTCTCATTTCAAAATTGTTTCAGGAAAAATAATTATGGTACGTATTGTATTATAGATTAGAAAGGTACATACTATATTACAGATGAACCTGTACATATTGTATTACAGGTTATATAGCATGATTATTAAGGAATATCACGCGTTTGTAATTGCCAGGAGCTTCAAGTCTTAAGGAATATCTTAGGTCAAATGCTAAAACCTTATAGTAAAACACATAATATCGAATACTTATTGACATAAGTATAAAAAATTGATTTGGGCATAAAAATTTGTCCTCAACTAATAAACTTCAAAAAGCAATATCTGCACATAAGAATTATTTGAAAATGTTAAAATATATCATTTATTTAAGATCAGCAATAGTTTTCAAAATGCTTCAACTTCCCGTTTAAAAATTTCACCCAATACAATCACATCAATTTTTTTATCATATCAGTAATATGACAAAATATCAAATTAGTTTGTATCAAAATTCATAGAATATGACAAAAGATTTCTCCTCAAAAGGAATTACGGTACTTCAATATTTAAGGAGCAAAATCTTCACCCTAGTTATAGTTTTTTCTTCTTCATAATTCTGAATACTTCATTTCCAACTGGTTTCAAAATATTGCAATCATAGATTTTATCCTGAGTACTTATATTGCCATACGATAATAGACACAATATCAAATTTCTTTCTATAAAAATTCATAGAATGAGTTACGATTCTTCAATATTTAAGGAGCAGAATCTTTACCAGAGTTAATCTTATATATACATTTTTTTCTACATAATTCCGAATACTTCATTTCCAACTGGTTTCAAAATATTGCAATCATGGATTTTATCCTGAGTACTTATATTGTCATACGATTATAGAATGAGTTACGATTCTTCAATATTTAAGGAGCAGAATCTTCAGCTTAGTTATAATTTTTTTTCTTCTGCCACATAACTCCGAATACTTCATTTCCAACTGGTTTCAAAATATTGTAATCATACATTTCATCCTGAGTACTTATAATATTGTCATACTATTACAATTACTATTACATACTATTACTTTCTCTTTCTTTCAAAAATGAGAAGAATTAATAAAAGCTTTATTCCCTTTGTGTCTTTTGTCTAGTAAAGCTCTTTCGTAGACTTTATAACTTTATTGTTTACCCTCCTTTAAAATCGAAAGCGATCGATGGCGGGAAATGATTCCGGTCTCAGATAAAAACATGGGGAGAAAGTAATTCAAAGTGGTTCCCTTTTTCCCCTTTCGGAGAGAAAATATTGCTCGAGTAGGAAAATAACTCTCAAGAATAGTGTAATGTCTAGTAGCACTCTTTTGTTCCGGAATAGCTTGTATAAAAGTGACAACCATTGTACGTGATGGATGCACCACGGTACGCCCTGGAACAGCAGGATTCTGCTTCATTTCTTTCACTTGGATCCGAGTGATCTGCGGAAGAAGCCTAAAGTAGCGAACATTAAGAGGAAAAGAAGTTTAATTTTTTATTTGTATAAAGGGACTTTCTCTGGGAGAATTCTTATTACATTTTAGACAAGAGAAAAAAACAAAGAAGATTGCAAGGTGGTTATATTTTTTTTATTCATTCTTAACCCATTTATACCTAAGGTTAAAAAATTGGAATTTTTTGCATGACATTTCTATTAGGTTGTTCGGAAAGTAATTTCGTTTTTTCCTGACAAAGGATTTAATTGCATTTTTCGCCCCCAATTTCATACTTAAACCGCAAAATCATTTTATGTTTTAAGAGCTGATATAGCAAGGCTTGAGTGTGAAAAAGTGCAGCTGATTCTTCGCAGTAGTTTTTGGATGGTGCCCTTTTAAATATGGAGAGCAATAAACAGCATTTTCGTCATTTTTTTCTTTTTTGCTATAAAAGGTAAAAATGCTGTTCAAGCCAGAAATAAATTAGCCAATATGTGTGGAGAAGATGTGTTAACAGTACATCAGTACCAGAACTGATTTGCAAAATTTTTCCTTCAAATGAGGAGGCCAAAAACCACCTCGATCAGTTTTTTTTTACAGCAAAGACCAAAACTTTTATGAGCATGTAATCATGTTACTACCAAAAATATGGCAAAAGGTATTAGACCAGAATGGCAATTTTATAATTTAATAAATAATTTATTCATTAAACGAAAATTTCTTTTCATTTTGACAAAAAAATACGAAATGACTTTCCGAACAACATAATATATGTTAGGTAAAAAATATAATAAAAATAACTTTTATGTGAATGGTGTTCCAAAAACGGAACAGTAGGCATAAATGGGTCAATTTTGTAAAAAACATTAATTAAATTTAACTCATATATACTACTTTAATAAATTTTTGACATGCCATATGATACGCCCTGGAACAGAAGGATTCTGCTTCATTTCTTTCACTTGGATCCAAGTGATCTGCGAAAGAATTCTAAAGTAGCGAACATTACGAGGAAAAGAGGTGCATTTTTTCATTTGTATGAAGTGACTTTTTCTGGGAGAATGCTCCATTTGTATTTTATTGCATTTTATACAAGAGAAAAATATCAACGAAAATTGCAAAGTATTTATATTATTTTATTCATTCTTAACTTTGTATAGCACATTAATTAAATTTAACCCATACATTCTATTTTATTGAATTTTTGACAAGGCATGTGATACAAATAAAATCTCCTCGCATGACGAAAATCTGCACTTTCTGTTTTCCAAACTGAATGGAAATATATAAAACCGATTCCAAATTTTATTATTCATTTATACTGCACTTTAAAAAAATTATTTAAGTTACGAAAATAATTACTATTTGGCATGAAATATATAAAATTAGATTAAGCAATAGAAATACTCATAATATTTTATAATATTATGAGCATGTACATATTTTTTATTGAAATATTCATAAAATTTTTATCTTGATTTACAATATAAGGAAATAATTTTATTTTTTATCTTTCTTTCTAACAATGAAGGTATGGAATCACTGGAAAAATGGAATAAAATTGAAAGGCTTCTTTCGGAAAAATTGTTAAATGAGTTGAAAAATGTTGTCCCTTGTGTCAACAAATAGATGACGGAAGAAATTACAAAATCTAAATTAGAAATTAGATGTTATAGCACAAATAGAGCGATGATCCTACAAATATAAGTGCAGCTCATACACTGGCATTATAGAAATGTAGCACCACGAGCAATCTTAGTGCATGAATGTAGATACTAATTCATTTCATTTTGTATTTGTTACTTAAATCTGTTAAGTGTCTTATACTATAAATTTTAGATAGATTAATCTGCAGGAGAAACACAGCAATAAATGATAATCTCCTCTAGAATTCCTTTAGAGTATTGTATTTAGAGGGGTTAGCAATAGGAGGAGACAATTCAGCTTTGCTGCCTACCATATACCCCAGTATACTACTCCCTTAATCTTGCATTCTAGTATGTGGGTTTTTATTTCGTTAAATATGCCATGAACCATCAAATCACTTCCAACTAATGTAGCCTGGATGTTTGGAGTGAAGCCACTAGCTCAGATATCATCTTACTACCATTCGATTTCACAAATTCTTTTCTATATTAGGTACAGTTTTACTCAAAATAGGGAGTTTCATTAAATTTTCTCAAAGCAGTAAATTTGACAATTATATTTTAAGTAAAAAAACTGGTAAAGAAGATTTAAACCGTCTGATTAGGGATTAAAGAAAAGCCCTAATCAGAGCTGGCTTTGGGGATGTCAGCTCTGGTGTTGTCCTCGCCATCTAACAGAGGCTAAAAATTACGAGATCGGTCCCAAAATAACCCTAGTGTTGCTTCAAAAACGGGACGTCAATATATCTAAACAAAAAAACCTTTCATTCATAAAAAAAAATTACAAGAGGAAGTCCACTCACCCCGAATCAAAATTATTAGGATCAAATAAATGGTATTTAGCAATGATCTTGTCCCAAATGCATCATATTTGAAAAGCAGAAAAAAAAAATTATAAAGGCATAGAACCAGAGAAGAAAAATTAGCATAATTTCTAGCTTTTACTACACAATTTTTGTTAATTATTATTTTATATATTATTTAAACCACTCCTCACATATTCCAAATGAAGCGTGGCGTTGATGTGTATTTCCCAACCATAGTTAGCATTAGATAACCCGTTACAAAACTTTTCGTACCATTTAAATTAAATCGAATTTTGCTGCCTTCTCAAGTTCCTCTCGTACGGGTGTTTATGGAAAATGATTCAGTGCTAGTATTGTTTGGCTTGGAGATCTTAATTAAATGAATTATTCAAGGATGGGTACTATTTTACAT
>JAPMOQ010014289.1:859768-878161 GCA_026543055.1 Argiope trifasciata
CAGATCATTACAAAAACTTCTAAAACCGAAGAACCACCTTTTAAAAATAGGAATTACATTTTTCCCCCAAATTCTGATTGACTCTTTTTTTTTTCAACAAGGTCGAATTTTTTTTTTAAAAAAAAACAATGAATTATGAATACAAAATTTTTATCAGCTATCTCCTGAATGTAACAAATAGATAAGAGGAATTTCAAAAATTTCGCCCTAAATTTAAAAAAAAAAGAAATAAAACTTATTTTGCCATCTAAATTTTTTTTCCTCTCCTAAGTATACTATCATGTCACTCTACATCTCAGTTTTAGTCAATTTTAGTTTAAACCTTTCCTTCATAATCAACAACTTGTTATTTATACATGAAAAAACAGTATCTCAGTCTTTGCCATGGTAACATCATATCCGATAACTTAAACCATAAAAATTGCAGTCACGCATTTTTTCCAAGAGAAAATGCACACAATTTGGCTGGATTATAATGAGCCGTAATAAATACTACCAATCAACGAAATATGTGTTGGCTTATATTCCCAAGCCGTAACACCACTTACAGATTCTAGTTTGACATCATATGGTTTGTTTGTTTTGTCCGTGTTTTTTGGCGCGAGCCATATTTGGCGAAGCTGAGCCAAGGAGATGGTAAAAATATGGAGCAAACTATAAGAGCATACACATTAACATATATAGGGAAAAGTAATCAAAATAAAAATGCGAAGAATGACATCGCCAAGTTTCAACTCATATATAACCTCAAACGCAGCTCTTAATGAGTCTTAGGAAAAACGGAATTGTTAAAACACTCATTATTTTTCCGTTTTCCTTTAAAAAAAAGATATTGAGGTAAAACTAGAATTTTCAATTCTGGTTTATTTCTATGTAAATAAAATTTTCAATATCAAAAGGCCTTTGAATAAAATACGAGAAATTATTCCTCAAGTCCTATCCATTGAAATAATATACTTTACATCACTGCTGAATGAATGACAAACAGAATCGTTTCCTTTTTCAGTGTATTATCATGAAAAAAATTTCCAGCTTAACAGCATCATTGAAAGTTATACTTCGGAAAGTTAGAATTATTGTGTTTTTAAAAGCATTTTAAAGAAAATTAAAGACATAACAACACCTAAAGTCGGTGGTAAGCGTTTTAGTATACGAGGAAGATATTAAGACGATAAATTGTTTTACAAATATATTCTATTAGGGAAATATAATTCGGGCCAACAATAAATGAATTTATACCATATAATTAGAATTATTGAATAGTTATGCTAAAGTGAATTTATACAATATGATTAAAATCATGTTATCTTTTTTAAGAATATTGTAAATAAGGGATCTATGTTCAAAACAGCTTTGTTTTGATTTAACTTATACAATATTGTTAGGATGATTTAATCTTTCTTCAAAGAAGTTTAAAGAACAGAATTTCAGAACGCAACAACGCTGACGTTTCACTGCGCAGATATACGAATTTTACAAAAATATTCCAGAAATTAACTTTAGAAATAAATCGGTAAATGGTCTCTAATAATATCAAAGTATCAAGCTGTTGTATAAAAATTCACTCAGAATCCTGCTTAAAATTCACTAATATATACTTAATGAATTTTGAGCAGGATTATGAGTGAATTTTTATACAACAGCTGGATATTTTGATAATATTAGAGACCGTTATTGTAACTAACAACTTTCTTACAACTTATATGAATTGAAAATTCATATAGTTTGTAAGAAAGTCATATCTAGCTCTGGTGTTTAATTTCCAAACTCTTTACACTAATAGTTTTCCCATATTTATTTTCTCTTGCTTTAAAAATAAAAATTGAAACATAGCAATTTTCAAAATTTCAACCTCGAGAATTTGACGACTATCCATGTTTTGAATTTCCAGATTCTTGAAAAATAAATACGATGTGAATACGATAATTCAAAAATGACGCGGTGGCCTGGTGGTAAGGTCCCGACTTTGGAACCGGAAGGTGTCAGGTTTGAGACTCGATTCCACCTAAGAACCGTAATTTAAGGGACATGTTAAATCTTAACATGTCCTACATGTTAAATCTGTCTGGTCAAAAGTCCTGCAGCTGGTGTGGTGTGGAAGTTTGGAGTGGGGGTGCCAGTTCAGGTGTCATCCTCGTCATCTGATCGTGTCTTAAAATCACGAGGTCCGTCCTGAAATTGTCCAAGTGTTACTTTACAACGAGACGTTAAAATAATTAAACTACACTAAACTAACGATAATTCAAAAACGCAGCTACTTAGTTGTGTGAAATGTCATATATATATATATATATATATATATATATATATATATATATATCGCCTATAAATATCGCATAAAAAAAATTTCGGATAGGTAGAAAATTAGAAATTAAATTTCATGACTAGAAATTTAATTTTCATTTTTAGAAATTTTCATTTTTTCTAGAAATATTTCTTTGAAATTCTTTCTTTAATCTTCTTCTTTTAGAATCTTTCTTTAATTTTCTTATTTTAGAATCTTTCTTTAATTTCCTTATTTTAAAATCTTTCTTTAATCTTCTTCTTATTTCTTCTTTTCATATTTCTTTAGAATTTTTTTCTTTAGAATCCTTAATTTTTTCTAGAAATCTTTCTATAAATTTTAATTTTCATTTATTTCATTACTAGAAACTTAATTTCAATTTTCATTCAAGTTTCAAAATTTAACGCCATTGTAATTAGGCTGCACAGTTTTAAACTAAACCATTATTTTATAAAATTGCTTTATTCTATTCAAATATTGTGAATGTTAATTTTTTTAAATTTTTAATCATTAAATCAAATACCTTTAATTTTATTTTTGGAACTTCTTGCCCCGTGCTAAATATACACGACTTCAGAATTATCTTTCTTGATAAAATAATCAGTTTTATAAATTAAAAATTCCCCTCAAGTCTTTTAGAATCTCGAAAGCCTAAATGTTACTGTCTCCTTTTTAATACAACAAGGTTTGAAATCTGATCTCGATTCAACCAAAAATTCTTTATGTATGTCCTCATTGCTCAAGTTGTATCTGACTATTGATGGTCATTAACTATCTACCTGGTATTTGCAAAAAGTGTTCAAAGAAGTGTAATCTGAGTTATATCTCTCGACATCTGACTATGAGGGTCAAGAACTATCCACCTGGTAGTTGCAAAATTTGAGCAAAGAAGTGTATTCTGAGTTATACTCTCGACATCTAAGCATGATCAAAGTTTCCAAGTTTGTTTTAAGAAAGGCTTTATATTGCTTGAAGAACGAAATTTTAATATAATAAATTTAAAATTAATACTAATCATAAAATATAATTATTAAATTTCATCGCGTGTCAAGATCTCTAAAAGTGAATATATTTTCTTTTACCAAAAAAACCAATGAAGGAAAATTTAGCCATTTAATTCCAAGACAGAAATTTACGTCCAAGTCATCTATTTAACTAGATCATTTCCCTTTTCCTATGCTCTGTTAAAAATAGTAGAGAAAGGATCACTCAATTAGAAAGTTGCTTAAGTCAACTTGTTAATATGCCATCGAGATATTAACACGTTGACCTCTGCGTGCCACAAGATTTCAACCCTCAATGGCAATTTCAACATAAACTGTTTTTTCTAGAATTATAATTTTGCAACCTATCTATAAATTTAGGTAGGAATACAGAAACATTTACAGCATTTTTATCTTTTGTTTAAGAATGAAATTGACATTTAGGCCCCCAGAACTGCATGCTTTTTCATCTATATCTGTACTTATAATAACGCTCAATGCTTAAGCTTCTATCTAGATTCTCTGCTCTGTGAATCATATTTAACAAAATATTTTTCAGAACACTAATATTTTTAATAAAAAAAGTTCAATCAGCTAAGTCAGTCTTTAAAATTGATCAATTTATAAATATTCGAATATCAGTGCTCAATAAAAGAGGGGAATATTTTTTATTGAATAATTCTAGATATATAAATGATGAAAATTATTCTGTACTACACTCTGTTTTCAATCTCGACATTAAAAAAAAGAGATATAGTTTCAGTAAAAATTGTTTTTTATATTAATTGCATCTAAATCATCATTTTAATTTAATGATGAATTTTTGCAGAAAATAAGAGAGACGTATGGCACATTACTGGATTAGGACTTTAGTAAATGCATGAGTGAATTATATGAGTATCAAAATTTGAACTTTAAAAATATTGTGATAAAGTACCTATTAAAAGATAAGTTATATAAATTATTTAATTGACAGTGACAAGTCACATAAACTATTTAATTGACAATGACATTACATAAAGTATTTATTTGGCCATTTAAAAGGATATTAAGATTGGCGAACCACCTAGTCACCAAAGGCGGCTAGTATGTTATAAAATATCTTATTTTATTTATTTTTATTAGTTAGCTTCATCTAGTTAGTCATTGATGAACTCAAAATCTAATAAACAATCTTCTTATTAATTTCCGAAGAATCCTTAAAAAGTTATTTTCCCCAAAATATGACAGAAGTTTTCTGTTTTTCCAGAAAACTGAAATTCAAAAGGCATTCTTTACAAGAAGCCTTACATGAATTGAATCTCTCCAGAAATCCAGAGCCTCTCGAATGCGCTGTTTCCCTATTGTGAAATAGCGTATTATGAGGAATTGTTGTTGGAAACCAGAGATGGCAATCATTGTTTACAGGTTGTTCACAGATTGTACTTGATGTTGTAAGCTTTCAATGCCTTAAAATCTATTTTTCTTGGTCAACTATTTATTGAGGTTGCAACTTCTGATTGCTTAAAAAAACCTTGGTGATGGCGACATAGAATTTCATTATATATCAAAATAAAATGGGATCAAAGATATTTCCTTTCATTTAAAATATGCTAGGAAATATCGTATCCCCCAATCAATAATTGATTAAAATCCACATTAATTACTTTTTGAAATCGATATTCCGATGAAATAAAATACTCATCATAAAGTTAAAAGATATAATTTCGCTTTTTCTTTTAAAACTAGATAGGTAGATTTACAGGGTGTGCCAGAGAAACTTACTTATTTTGAAAGGTCAATAAAAACAAAAGTACTTCAGTTATTGTTTTAATTCTTTCTTTATTTGAAAATACAATTATAATATTTTTTTCATAGTTATGAAAATGACATCGGATAAATGGCGATCACCAATGCGCATACACTGATGAAGTCGATTTTTGAGGTTCGTGTCCACTCTTTGCAGCATATCAATCGGTATGTTGGCAATGGCGTCGCGAATGTTGTTCTTGAGGTGAACTATGGTCCGTGGTCTAATGACATAAACCAAGGATTTCAAAGTGAGCCTCGTCACTGAAATAAACAACCGCGTCTTCAGGTAAGTTGTCAAGCAGCATTTCACATGCATTTTGAAGGGCTACAAAATCGCGTTCAATTAATTATTGAACAACAGCCAATTTATAGGGATGAAATAAAAGGTCTTGATGGAGAATTCTTTGAAAAGTGGTGTCAGAAATTAACTGAGCAGCTACGTGTTTGCGAGCAGAACTGTATGCCTCACTCTTTCGGCATTTTCCGGAGTTCTGGTGATCCGTTGATGTCCATTTCTGGGTTTAGCGACACTCTGGAAATAAGTTAACCCATGACAGAATTGAATGAAGACCAGGAAGGGAAGACGCATTGCGTAGCAGCAAGTGAGCGACCGTTAGAAAAGAAGCTCTCATCGGCGGCTGTTCTCTAGACCAGAGCAAAATGGCAATTTTTTAGTTGGTTACCTATCCCTCCTCTACCTACCCGACTCACTACTCGAAAGTTTTTTTCAAATAAGTCAGTTTCTCTGGCGCACCCTGCATAACGTGCAGGAAATCGTGGGAGGCTGAAAACTTTTTTGCGAGTAACCAGGGAAATTTTGAGTATTTCAATGACAAAAGAAACAAAAGATGATATCTTAGAATTTTTAAAAGCCGTCTATTGTTTTAAATCGCCTCTTATAGCTTTAAATACCAATATCTAATATATTTCATTAGTAATGAGATATCAGATTATAAGATAAGATAATTATGATATATTAGATGGTAATTAATAATGAGAATTATATACACCAGAATAAATTCCCTTAATAATGAAATTTACAATAAAATATAAATATTATAAGATTCAATAATTACTCTAACAAGACTGACTTTTCTGATTGTAAACAACTTTTTCATCTAGAGTTCTTCATTTATATATGGATAAAAATCTCAAGAATCCAAACAATTAAGGTTTAATTTGAATATATTCTGTTATTAGGCATCTAAATGGGACGGAATGTCGAATTTTTGTAGAAATCTCCATTCACTCATTTCCACATTTTTTTTTGTGTTTCTCTTTTGAAAGTTTTTTTCCTGTTGTTTTTAGCGGCATTACTATTTTCCTTTGCAAAGATTTAAAAGAGTAATTTTCAGCCTTTAAGCTTCAATCCCTTTTTCTTTAATAATAATACCCATTGTTTTGATATTTTTCTCATGCAGAGAATTTTCAACTATGAATTTATTATATTGTTAGAAATGTGAATTGTTTCAAATTTTTTATTTCTTTAATCAAATTGACGGTTTATTAAATTTTCAATAAAGCGCTTTAAGTGCTCATTTCAAGAAATATGAAACATATTTGGACTGTTGGAAAACATAATCAAGCAATATTTATACATGCTTAAAAGCATACGTCATTATTAATTATACAATAAAGCAGGGGTCAGCAACCTGTTTGTCCTTAAGGGCGCAATACTGAATTTGAAAATCACTGAGGGCGCATATTTTACAGATAATCAACAAATATAAATAGACATTAAAAAACAGATTGTTTACAACTTTATTTTGTTGGTCTCATACATGATGATACAGATAATTCAGTGTGAAACTTGGGTGTCCATATTTTCAGCTAATTTCTTATAATTGGGGATATATTTAGAGTTCCCGGTCCTTAAACAATTACCTAAATGTGAGTCATTAAGCTTTGTTCAGTATTTTGATTTCAAATATTTCATATTTCAGAACAAAGACTCGTAATTGTATGTTGTTGCACAATATGAATAAATTTTTAGCGCAGATTTCCTTAAAATAGGATGCTTATTTTTATCGACTAAGTTCCAAAACATTTTATCATTACTATGCGCTTTTAAAATAATATCACTTTGCAAGTTTATTATTTCTAATTCTAGGTCTTCTATATTATGAAGCTCGAAATACACTGAAACTATTTCAAGGACATCATCTTCAGTAACAATGAATGGATTTATGAAAAATCTTAGAACGGGTTCTAAGGCTGCAAAGTCTTTAAAACTAGAAGAAAACTCTTCTATTAGCTTATCTATAATTCCTAAATATGATGTAGCAGTAAAATTTTCATTATTCAAATTTAAACTCTCAACAGTATATTTTATATTTGGGAAAAGTTATAACGATTTTTTCAATAGATGGGATTTCACAACACTAACTTGCATTTGAATGCATTTACTGCACTAATCATGTCAGCGATATGCTGATTTTTCCCTTGTATTTTAAAATTTAATTCATTCAACTTTGCCGTTATATCTGTCAGAAATTCGAGGTCGATTAGCCAATCCTTATTTTCTAATTGCTCGTAAAATTCGCCTCTTGATGCAATAAATTCCTTTATATGTGGCAAAATCATGATAAACCGCTCAAGTATTTTACTTCTGCTCAGCCACATCACTTCAGTATGTAAAAGAAGATCTGTGAACTGAACGTCCTCATCTTCTGAAAGTAATTTAAACAATCTTTGTTGCATAGCTCCCGATCTTATGGAATTAATAATTTTTGTTACTATCGTAAATACGTGTTGAAAACCAATTTTTTTTGCGCATAATATTTCCTGATGTATGAGGCAATGATAAGTAATAAATTTTGGGAATAAGGAACCCTGTCTACATAAGGCAATAAATTCTTTTTTCTTACCAGTCATCGCTGGTGCCCCGTCTGTTGTAATTGACGAAAACTTTTGTACTGGTAATTTTACATCTGTTATATACTTTTTAAAAGTAGAAAAGATATTTTCTCCTCTGGTGCTTCCCTTTAATGGCAGAACTTTAAGAAATTCTTCTTTTGTTGTAAAATCGGAAAATACCATCTTCACGCAAATTGCTAATTGTGATATATTTGTCACGTCTGTCGATTCATCCATCTGTAGCGAAAAGAAAATACAATTTTCCATATCATTTGCTAATTCTGCCTCCAAATTCTCCGCAATTACAATTCTTCTAGTTACAGTTCGTGCTGATAATTGCAACGTGTTTATAGCTGAAACTATTTCCTTTTTATTTTTAAATTCTTCAAAAAGTGAATCAGCAGCTTCTAACATGGCTTCTTTCACTAATTCTCCATCAGTAAATGGTTTTTTATTCTTAGCTAGCAAATGCGATATTTTATTTGACGCGATCGTTGCTGCTTTATGTTATTGCATAGTAAAAAAACTTTGCTGGTTAGTTATTGAAGATTTAAAAGAAATAATTTTTTTCTTCTAATTTCAGAGTTCATTGGATACTCACTATCAAAATTGGTATGAACGGTCTTAAAATGTCGTTCAATATTACTTTTCTTGGGAATCGCAACACTATTATTACACAACAAAATACACTTCCATTTGTAATCAACGAAACAATATAGATGATATAGATGTTCCCATTCATCATTAAAATAATATGTTCTTTTTCTTTTACATTAATCCATGAAGGGTTTTGAAAGAAAAGAATTATTTCGGATGGTAGTTTTAAATGCACGGTCTACGCGTGGTCTATTTTAAATACGATCACACACTAACAAAAAATACGTGCGTGTTATTAGATACGCTCAAGGTTAGCAAACTGCTAATCTCTGCACAATCCTAAACTCAACTGACTACTTGCTTTCTATCGCCGTTTGACAAAAGTAAATCGCTCTGGCTATCATACATTTACATTAGTCCAGCGAGGTCGATTGGGGGCGCCGCCTACCCCTGCAATAGAGGAACAAATTTTAACTCAATTCGGATTAAAATTTACTACAAGTGTACATATGCTTTAATAATATATTTGCATTACATTTATTACTATCAATTGACTGGCGTTTAAATTCCCATTTCAATATTTTGTCTGCTGAATGACTTCATTTTACCCCTCTCTACCTTTGCTATAACGGTTTTTTTTTTCGGGGATTTTGTTTTGACTTAATCAAAAAAACCATGGATAGAAGTTAATTAAACATGAAAAGTTAATTAACATGAAGTTAATTAAACATTTCCATGCTGAGATTCTGAAATATCTTACTCTTAAAAACATGTAGAGTAGTTTTATGTTAGTAATTACATTATTCAAATCCTAAATTGGTTCAAGAATTTTAAGAACATAATGGTTCAAACGGTTCATAAATCAATGTGGATGGCATGAACAACAATATATTCCTGAAATAAAAGTTTCAGGAATATATTGTTGCTATTAAAGAAATAGGTTTTAAATATTAAGTATTCAGATGAAATATTTATAAAATCAACTGGTATGGTCACCTCAAAACTTACTCTAATAAAGTTGTTATCCCAATACTACTATACAATACTACTCTAATAAAGTTGTTATCCCAATACTACTATATAATACTACTCTAATAAAGTTGTTATCCCAATACTACACTAATAAGGTTGTTATACCCAACCCTACCTCCGCAAAAAAATCGTGGATTTTCAGTAAGACAGAAAATACCGTGCATTGTGTTGGCGTAAAATAGTTACAAAATATTAATGGTTATAAATTTGTAGGAAATGTTACAAAATATTTCATACCTATACCTTCGATTGAAAGCAAAATTGTATCAGAACCACAATTTCACATACCATATTTACGTGCTCGTGCATTGTGTTGGCTTAAAATATTTACAAAATATTAATAGATATAAATATGTGGGAAATATTACAAAATATTTCCCACATACACCTTCGATTGAAACCAAAATTTTATCAGAACTACAATTGCACATACCATATTTGATATACTGCGCATAACATATTTGATTACATGTTTCTGAAAAAATAAATGGACAGACAATTAAACCCTAGTTCGATTTCGATCAAAATATGATCGAAGCTCTACAATATAGATGTTAAATCTGTTTATCAAATTTTATCTATCGCACTTTGTTTGTAGTTATTCAAACAGCCTGATAGAAAGGCTTCTTCTGAATGAATTTTGCTCTCTCTTTGATAAAAATGTATTGTTCGAAGTAAAGACCATATATCAAATTTCCATCGTCAAGCTCAAAGCTGTTTTTTTCAGTACCTTTGTCAGATGTGTTATTTGAACTCAATGAGATCTAAAGCGTAGAAATTCGAGAAAATTTCGAGTCAGAATTTTTTGACGATTTCAGTATTTTATATACTTCGAATGCTAGAAAGTAAAAAGTACTTGCAAATGAAAATCGTCAGATTTTTTAAATAACTATACATATTCTTTCAATCTTTTGAATTTTTTTCTTTTATTCTGTCCGGGGAATTATATTAAAAAGTTAATTTTTGACGAAAATATCTAATACTTTTTTATTTAATGAGCTTAATTTCTAAAAAGTTTCGTTTAAGGTTTGTTTAAAATAAGAAATTTTAGGCTTTAATGTTACTTACATTTTTGAATGCTATTTCTTAGTTCTAAATTGGGATCAAATCTTCTCACGAGAAACCTCAGGAAATAAAAAAGTATTTCATATTTTTTGCTCTATTTTTGCATAATTATTTCTCAATATATATTGGATGAAAACGATTCTCTGGTTATGTAACGGATTTCTCAATTCAGAACCCAGATATTATATTTCCAATGTTATCTATAGGAGCAAATCCTTTGATAAACTTCTATGCAAAAATGTTTGCTTTTCAGTATTTTCTACCCACAATAACCAAAAATAACACATATTCATCCGTCTTATTTTTCTTTCTATGCATTTCCATTTTCCCATTTTAACTTCAAACTTATGTATTTTTGTTTCATAGGTATCTTTTCAATATATTTTATTCAAAAGTTTAAATCTAAAAGTGAAACAATTCAATCTGAGCGTATCTACATACTTTTAAACATGTGAAATAAAATACCTCCTGATTTTAGGGACGATCTTTATCTTTTGGTAAAATTTCTTTCATATGATCTTGATACATTTATTCAGAAGCCTTGAGAATAAGGTATTGTAGCAAATGAATAAAATCCTTTATTCCCTACCATTTATCAGTGGGAATCGAGCAATTCAACTATTCATCGAGCTGCGAAGGATGAAAGCTCATATTAATTTATTGATGGGGGTATTTTACAAGGAAGAATTTTAATAGTTTGGAAAAATATTTGAATACGTAATGAGATTAGGAGAAAAGTATTTTTTTTACTTTTTCAATCCAAAAAAGGCGTAAAGCTAAAAAAGAATATTGCTATTTACATAGCGAATTTTACATTAATATTCTTTTATATTAAAAAGTTAGATAAATCATTTCTATTACATTGGACTTGTATGGATAGAGCTTTTTAATTTGAATTTATCAATTCGACCAGAACATCTTACAGAAGATTTATGTGCCGAAGAAAATTTATATTCATTCATCGAATTCACCAATGATTCAGTTTTTTTTTCTTTGGTCCATTGAATTTCTTCTGGCAGGATGTTAAACTTTAATCTGGAATTCGAATTTATTTTGCTTTATGCAATAATAAATTATTATTACTATTTTCTTTTTTTGTATTATTTTCTTGAAATTAAATGTGTTTTCCTAGGGGAAACACATTTAATTAACATTGACACACAACACACAAGTGTCATCATCACTAGAGCTACAAGTCAGACTTCTGCCCTCGGTGCTCAGGAGTCTACTCTCAAAATCTTATGCATCCCCCCCCTTTGATTGATGTTGATGTCGTAACATCATTATGAATTAAATGTGTCCAAACTTTTGTGATTTTCGAGTATATTTGAATTTTTTAAAGACCTTAATTAATTTGAAAAAAAATTTTTGCACAATGTCTCCAATAAAGAAACTATAAAAATTTCTGATCGATTCAATTTTCTTAAATTTGAATTTTTCGCTACTAAGAGATTTCTTTAATTCTGTCTAATAATTACTTATCCGAATTCTTTCTTTTTAGCTTAGAGAGCTTAAGGTTTATATGTAAACAGTTTTACTTGTGAAATTGATTTATAATTGGGTATTTTTTAAGATTCTCAGGTGTAATAAAACAATTATGTTAATGTTTGATGGCTTAAAATGTGGTTTTTATTGCTTAGATAAATTAGATGATGCAAAATAAATGAAATAGTAAATGATGAATCATACTCAATATTACTGATGCATGTAATGTTTTATACAAGTAGCTTATACTTACTTAAAACAAGAAATATAATGTTTGCTTTTATTTAATACTTAAATACGTTTTGTTCATATTTCAGTTAATGATCCTAAAAGGCTAATTAGCATGATTCTTCACCAGAAATTGCATAAAAAATGTTTAAATAGGTTAACTAAATGCAAAAAATAATTTAAACACTCTTTTAAATCGTTAATTATTTAATAATTAAAGGAATATCAATTATTCGTAGGAAATTTCATAACATAAAACATTTTATATTTATAATAAATTTGCAATAAGGAAATAATTTTTGATTAAATATTAAGTTATCTAGAGTTCATTGATATTGAGTATAAAATGTCCAAACTGCGAGTTCGAATTTTTGTTAATTCATGATTAAGAGTAATCAATAATTTGTGCATGCCCTCCTTGAATTATTTGAATAAATTCTACAGAAATAAAGGAAATAATAGCCTATATATTGTATTCATCATGCTCTGAATCTATACAAGTGCTATTCACATTGACATATATTCTTGATTATTATTCTACTGACATCTTTTGTTATATAGAACGGGAATCTTATTTATCTTCATATAATGAAAAAAATACAAACCAAAATATCACAAAATACAGGCGCTCGGTAACAATATATATACTGCCTACTAATTCAAGCAAATTATTCTTGCATTTACTTTCGGTCATATTGTATTCATCATTCATCAAATAATAGTCGTATATATTGTATTCATCATGCTCTGAATCTATATGTGCCATTCACAATGACATATATTCCTGATTATTATTCCATTGACATCTTGTGTATTCAGAACGGGAATCTTATTTAACTTCATATAATGAAAAAAAATACAAACCGAAATATCACAAAATACAGGCGCTCGGTAACAATATATTGTATATACTGACTACTAATTCAAGCAAATTAAATCGCCGTTTACTTTCGGTCATAAATTAAAAAAAAAAATTGAATTGGTTGTGCTTTACAACGGGACGTTAAAATAACTGAACAAAACCCTCGTCACAACGATTACAATGATTACCTTGGGAAAATTCCAAAATTTTTCTATTGTGTAGGTTTTCAGCGGGAGTTTTATTTAACGAAGCCATAACCTAAACCTCAGATATCACAGATTCATATCATTATGAACTATTCTTTATCGCTCGTGCCATAAATAATAATCTACCATAAAATCTTTTATGTTAAATAAAATATCTTAATATATTTACTTCTTTTAATATCTTTGAGTGAATTCGAAGTTTTCCGGATTTTGGAAGGAAATTGTGAATCTTTTTCAGAGTATAGAAATTACATTAATCTGTCGATATAACTAGGTATTAACTCACCTATGCTGTTCTCTTATTGCTTTGGATTTACAGTGGTGACCTAAATTGTGGACGCTTTTAAAAATATTTGAGTTCTTCTAACTTTGCATGCTTATATAAAATGTCATGTTTCTCAAAAGGAAAACTATTGCATATATTTTAAAGCGAATTCAATGTTGATTTCATTACAAAAAGCAAAATTACAATAATTGAAATGAAAAAAAAGTTCAGGGGCAATAATTATAGAGATACTTGAGTTTCAATAATTATAGACATAATGAGTTCTTCCTTCGTTATTACATGATGCCAGGAAACAATTCTAACCTCAATGAACTCTTTTTTATTTGATGGCTGCCTCACTCGTACCAGAGTTTTCATAGATCTATATAAATACAAATCAATGTTTGTCTGCTTGTCTCTTATGCGATTGTGATGAAACTTTAATGGTTATAGGCATATTAAAATTATCTTATAAAAATATTTTCGCATCTATTTGCCATATCTATTTACCAAATTAAAGTAAGTATAATTATTTTGTATTGCAAATATTTGAATTTTGCTTTTTGTATTAAAACCAGCATTAATATTCTCTTTAAAATGATACGCAAGAGTTTGCATTTTGTGAAATGAGACATTTTATACAATCATACAAAGTTAGAAAACGAAAAGATTTTCAAAAATGTCCACAATTTTGTCCACTTCTGTATAATCATGATTTTCTTATACATGATTAAAAAACCCGGGGTGTAAATGGTGTAAGTTTTCGGCTGCGTGACCGAAGATTCGAATTTAAACCCCAGTTACACATCTGAAGAAACTTAGAATATGTAAAATAAGACATTGACCAATTTGTAATGTAAAAAAAAAAACATTGACAATGGATACCACTCTCAGAGGGCGGTAGCTTGAGATGCATCTCAGGTATCATCCCAAGCACGTGGCCACCTCCCATTTTGAGTGGGTGGTAGCAAGGGATCCAGCTCAAGTATCTTCTCCGGCAAGTGACCTTAGTTAAAAATAAGGAGGAATGTTCCTATTCAACCCCACCATTTATTCCAAAGAAGGCATTTAGATAATTAATTTGAATTTGAGGCTTAAATAAAATATTTCCTTAACACACTGTATGCGGGACACGTACTAGTACGTTTTCTGACGATTGATACTTGAGCGCGGGTCATGTACTAGTACGGGTTAGTGTAACAACACGGTTTGTTGGTGGGTACAAAAATAACGGTATATACAGGAAAACGAAGCCTATGTTCTTCTCTACTACATAGATTCTGGAAAAATGGAGACAAATAAAAACTAGTTTTGACATCAGTCGATGCGGAACCACAGAACGGGAAGGTGGATTAAAAAATCAATTTAGATTTTAAATTAACTTTTTATTTATCCTTGCGAAAAGGAGGGAATTTTGCCGTGTAGCTAGCTCTTCATAGAGGAAAATGCTTTGAACGTTACACACTGTAAAACATGAGTAGTTTTATGATTGCTCTTTTCATTTTTTAATAATCTAAAAATGCTTATATATAACATCATTCGAAAAAATTAAAACTATGTACTACTATTTCCATTTGATTTTTCATATTTACGATACTATTATAAATTTATTCACTAAAAATATATTTAATGTTTACAAAAATCTTATGGTTGTTATTTATATATTTCTATTTATATATATCAGTATAAAATAAGAAAAGTTGGCTAAAAAAGGAAATAATTTTCGGTCAATGGAGATTGAACTGATGCGCAAAACGCCCGCTCCCGTTACAATTCCGCTGAGAAATGTACCCGCACAAAATGTGTTAAAAATGTAACAGCTAACTGTTCCTCATTGTTTTTTTTTATTTCTTAATAAAAATTCATTCATTATTCAATTCACTGCTATCACAAATATTATGCAAGTTGTAGTTAGTTATTCCATTGGACGCATGTACATGTAGAACTTGGCTCTGTGAAGTAGGTTGTGACATGTACTGAAATATCCTTGAGATTTTTTTTCAAAAAATTATTGACAACAATAGTTTTAGTACCAATAATCTCGTGGGCATTGTGTTTCCCAAAAGTTCTGATTTCTAAAATCCTTAGATACACTAGATCAGTTCTCTTTCAATAATAGAGCTTCGAGATTTCAAGTGAAATAGAAATGGATTTTATTTCGCAGAAAGGATTATATATACCACTCTTGGCGATAACAGTGAGTCTGTTTCTGTCTGAGCGCCATGTGTTTTGAACAGTTTGATGCTATAAAATAAGTAACATCCTTAATCCCATCTGAACAGTTTTTCATTGTTTATATGAGTATCATCTAACAAATATAAAGGGATTTGAAACCTTGTAAAGGGATTAAGGGATTTTCACCTTTAAAGAATTTTTTTTGCTGTCTGAGCCATTTCGAAAGAAATCTTGGATGTTTGATATTAAATGGTTTTCATTCCTGATTTAAAACCGATTTATTTAAACATTGCATTTCATGAAGTGGAAATAAGCTGTGAAATATTGTTTTTATTCCAAATAACTGATTTGGAACAGGAAAGTTTCAGATTCGAAGCCCGTTTCCACCAATACTACACAATGTATTTGTGCCTGTTTTTAGTTTAGTTTAGTTATATAAGCATCCCATGTGATAGCAACTTGAGGATTATTCTAGGATTCACTTCATAATATTGAATCCCAATAAGATAACGAAAATGACACCTGAGCATCTCCAAAATTCAACATCATATCAACACGAACCACAACTGGTATGTACATAGTGGCCCTCATACATAGTGGCTTAGCCTGTGTATTCAGCTTTTATTTAGTTGAACCAAGCTTTGAGCATAGTACCCACTTATCCCAAAGTCGGGACATTACAAATGGGTCTTAGAGAAACTCTATCTAAGAGAAAATGAATTAAAGCTCAATGCCGGTATTATTTAACCACTGTCCAGAATTCAAATTCATTACAAAATAATGCTCATGCTGCATCAAAACAGAAATGTCATGGTATTATTAAACTAGATCGGATTATTAGTGTGACAATTTCATTTACTCTACACATTTAACCAGTGTTCAAAATTCAAATTCATTCCAAAATAATGCTCATGTTGCATCAAAAAAGAAATGTCACTATATAATTAAACTAAATTGCATGTTAAGTGTCACAATTTCATTCATTCAACACTTTGAATTCAATGTCCTGGTGGCGATGTTTCAATAAAATAATGATAAAATCATTTTTTACTTCATATAAAAGAAAGTACTGCAATTGCAAAAAAAATAATAATTTGAAGTTTGACGAAGTTTTATTGTATCTCCATTGCGGTATCTGTATATAGGTTCGTATTAAATTTAAACCAAATCTTTCAAAATCTTGACCATCCATCGGTCTATACGATATCGCGACATTCAACAAAATAACTCAAAAATATAATGACTTGGATAAACTAAAATATGGGACCATCTCTCTAAAATTGTAGCTCTTTATCAAATTTTGGTTTAAGTCATTTGAAAAGAAGCCTCTTGGAGATATATTTGATTTTTTGATGGTTGTGTTTTAATCGCATTTCAGCGATAAATCACCAAAACTGAAACCAGATAACACACACTAGTTTTACTAATTACACTAGATTTATACATACATATCAATCTGTCATGACTATTGTTCATCAATGTGTTGCAATAATACACAAGAACCGGTTTTATATAATGTACTAATAAGTATACGCCTCTCGTGCATGAAAGATCCGATCACTCGTGGAGTTCACGGCCTTGCTTAATAGCTACAGTTGAATACGATAAGAAATAGGTAGATCATTTTTTGAAAGCATGTGACGGGAGCAACTCACAGTGGTTAAAGCAAGATTTTCGTTAATAATAAAGATTTTAACATTATTATTAAATTCAAAGCATTCGAACGCCTGCTTTTGTCAATGTTAAAAATAGATTTCTTCCAAAATTAACTCAATACATGTAAGATTCTCATTTCCCCCTTTTTTTTCTTTATAATATATACACTTTTTAATTTGCGCGCTCAATTTTTATTTGATTGATTCAATGAAATTCTGTTTTTAAATCCTTTCAAATAACAGGGTAAAACTTAACATGGCAATGAATTTTTTTTGAAAAAAATCTCATGCCACATTCATAGTTTAATAGTCTAAACAATCAATAAACTGAGCGAAGAAACTAGTCACCAAAAGTGGATAGTATTTTTTGAAATGGTTTGAAAGGATATTGTTTACCAGCATCTTCATATTAATGTCATATATGCATATATGATATTAATATGAATGTTATTTTATCCTGAACGCCAAGCATAGATGAATAAAAGCTGAATTAGTTGATTTGCTCTAAAATCAACAAATACACAGAGACCTTATGTAAAGTCGCTGCTTCTGGGCCGAATTTAGCATAATTTAGAGCAATTTTAATTTTAAAGCTTCAAATAAAAAAAATTTTCAATTCAAAATTTCAAAAAGATTTCAATTGATTCTTTAATATTCATCATATTAGGTTATTTCGAATAAAATTAATTAAAAAATCGTTTGAAAATGATTTATTGTATATATTTATTATGGTTTATTGTATATTGTATATGGTTATCTGTATATTAATATATATATAGATAGATAGATTCCGAAATTATAAATTTTCGAAAATATTGAATTTCATTGTTGAAAAACAAATGCAGAAAATTTTGAAACCCTGGAGATAAGCGTTAGGAGATAAGTGGAAAGCAAGTTGCGAAATCCTGG